>PVIA01013330.1:0-32602 GCA_004024845.1 Tonatia bakeri | reverse complement strand
GGCAGGAAGTGGCCAGAGGAGAGAGAAGAGGGAATTTCAGGGGAAAAGGGGAAGGGTTTGCAGGAACAAAGTTAAAAGACACATGGATAAAACTAGGGGGAGGGTGGTAACGGGAGGGAAGATGGGAGGGGGATGGGTGGGCTTGATTGGGAGTAAAGGGGAGAAAAATGTACTTAAACAATCATTAAAATAAAAAAAAGGAAAAAAATAGCAAAAAGAAAAATAAAATACCTAGGAATAAACCTAACCAAGGAGGTAAAAGACCTGTATTCAGAAAACTGCACAACACTGGAGGAAGAAATCAAAGAAGACACAAATAAATGGAAACATATACCGTGTTCATGGATCAGAAGAATTAACATCATGAAAATGTCCATACCATTCTAAGTAATTTACAAATTCAATGCAATACCTATTAAAGTGCCAATGGCATATTTCACAGACATAGAACAAACACTTCAAAAATTTATATGGAACCATAAATGACCCAAAGTAGCTGCTGTAATTTTGAGAAAGAAGAGTAAAGTAGGAGGGATCACAATACCTGATACTAAACTGTAATACAAGGCTACTGTAATCAAAACAGCCTGGTATTGGCATAAAAACAGGCACATGGACCAATGGAACAGAACAGAGAGCCCAGAAATAAACCCAAGTCTCTATGGTCAATTAATATTTCACAAAGGGGGAAGCAGCATAAAATGGAGTAAAAATAGCCTCTTCAACAAATGGTGTTGGGAGAACTGGACAACTACATGCGAAAAAAAAAATGAAACTCAAGCACCAACTTACACCATACACAAAAATAAATTCAAGGCGCATAAAAGATTTAAATATAAACCATGACAACATTAAAGTCCTAGAGGAGAACATAGGCAGGAATCTCTCAGATATTTCATGCAGAAACATTATGTTCCTAGAGCAAGGGACATAAAGGAAAGAATAAGGAAATGGGATCTCATCAAAATAAAAAGCTTCTGCATGGCTAGAGAGAACAGTATTAAAATAAAAAGAGAACCAACTGTATGGGAAAACATATTTGTCAATGATACCTCAGACAAGGGTTTAATATTCAAAATATATAAAGAACTTACATGACTCCACTCTAAGAAGACAAGCAACCCAATTAAAAAAATTGTGGGTCCTGGAACAAATGCCCCACGGATACTGAGGAACAACTTAAGTGTCGGTGGAATCAAAAGTCATACATGGAGTTTTGACTGTGCAAAGTTGGTTCCCCTAACCTTCACATTGTTCAAAGGCTGACTTTAGTGTCTTAAGGGAATCCCTCCAGATAAATAAATCAGGCTTATAAATGCTAACTAGCATTTATTGGCATTTATAATTTAAAATGTCCTTGACACATTTTGTTTTACTTCTTATACTCTCACAGTAACTCTATCAGATAAATAATGTATTATGATCATTATGTGGAAGTTATGTGATTGATTGACATGTCCAAATTACTCAGCTCATAAGCAGTAGATCCAAGGCTTCAGCCTGGGTCTTCTAACTCTATGTTCTTGCCACCTCACCATGCTGTCTTACAATACATACAGCAAAACCACTACAGAACTGGACTTCTGAAATCCGTTGGTGGTCTTATGCTGCTAACAGCATTCATTAGTCTCCTAAGACTGCCACTACACATTAACACAAACTGGGTGGCTTAAAAAAAAAAAAAGAAAAAAAAAAAACAGAAAATTACTACCTCACAGTTTGGTAGCTAAAAGTCTGAAATTAAGGTGTCAGGAGGGCCACACTCTCCCTTAAGGCTCTAGGGAACAATTCTTCCTGTCCCTTCCTAGCTTCTCATGGTTACTTACAGTCCTTGTCATTCTATGGCTTATAGACACATCACTCCAATCTCTGCCCCCATCTTCACATGGTGTTCTTCCTGTGTGTATTTCCCTGTGTTCAAATTCCCTCTTCTTATAGGGACACCAATCATGTTGAATTTATCCCCCTCCCCATCCTGACTCTATCTCCAAATAAGGCCACACTTACAGGTGCTAGGGAGACATAAATGTGGGGGACACAGCAGAACAAGTGACTTGTTCTCAGCTATATTGCTGACAATTTTCCCTCAGAACATAAAAGAAGGATTTTAGGAAACTTCTGCATTGGATCCCAGTTTGACCAACATGAAAGAATGAGGTGCCATATGTAAAAACAAGGAAATTTCATTATAAAGTGGTTTTGATGTTTTACAATAGTGAAAACAGTAATAGTGAGGCCTTCGGTAAGGGACCTTCAAAAACAGTAAAGAAAATAATAGTGCCCAAATAATTTATGAGGGGGATGTGAACTCTAAAAATGGGATTCCTTCAGCATTATAAAAAATTGATGCTATTTTTAGGAAGAAATATAGGCTTCCTGAAATGAAAATGCAATAAGGATAATAGTGTCTAATAATTGGCCATAAGTGAGGTCCTGGGCTTGAACTGAAAAAATAAACAACCTAAGTAGAGAGGTGATTTATAAACAGACAGCTCTCAGAGAGGAATTGAAAGGAGCATTGAATCTGTAATCAGAAGACTTCAATTCAAGCTCCTATGGATCAACGTTCTCTGATAAGTTAAAAAAGATGGATGGGGTAGAAAAAGTCATGGATATAATGAAAGAGAGGAAAAAAAAGTTTAGAGTATATGAAAGTAAAGCTTCAAAATAAATTGGCCTGAGATAAATACCAAATATAATAAGAAAGGTGTTTTCCTTGTTAACCTCTGTAGTCAGGAGAAGATCACAGAAGGAATAGTTATACTAGATCTCAGACAATATAACCTTAACAAAGTATATCATAACTAAAGAAGCATTGAATTTTCTGCTTCACTTTCATAATCTCTCTCATGAAAATTAGCAGTTGTGGAGCAAACACTATTAAGAGATAATTAAAACTTACAATAGGAGAAGATATGGGAAGAGGACCTCACCCATTCAAAACTTCAGATAGTACAAATTCTATCCCCAAATATGAGAGTTGGTAGATGAAATCAGGCAACTGCTGCTGGCAAAGAAGGAGAACAGAGGAGATGTCTGGTGACTGAAAAATGTTTCTGTTCCTAAAGGGGGAGAGATTTATATGGAAATTAGTGAGCCTCATGCCGATTCCAAGCAAAATTCTAGAATGGATGCTTTGTAAGCAGTAAGGAAATGCTGACAACTAGCAATGACTGTGATTTTACTAAAAACAAGTCACATCAACCTAATCTCATTTCTTTTCTAGGCTTTGGTTGCCAGAAGGCATGGGCACAGCATGTCTTCATTTTAACATAGTATTTATCAGATCTTACAGTGTGCTTACTTTTATTGTTGAAGTGGGGAAACGTAGGCCAGGTGATAGGAAGGTGCTGAGTAGCCAGCTTCATGGCTAGGCAACCAACCTCACTCCAAGTGTGTAGGCAAAGGCTTGGACTCAACCTTAACAGACAACTGCAAGAATTTATGGTTTCCCCATTCCTCTTCAACATATTTGTCAAAAACTTGGAAACCAAAGAACTCGGGCTTATAAATACTTGGATGACAGAGATGTGATAGAGAGAGATAATACATCATGACACAATTCAAAAACATTTCTTCACTTAGAAACCAGAACCACCACAAAGAAAATAGGAATTATCTGGAATAAACGTGAGGTCCTATTCTTAGGCCAGAGGGAGTGAGAGAGAAGCACATCAATAGCTAACACTTACTGAACGTCACTGTGCATTATATCTTCACACGAGTTACATCTAACTTCACAATAACCATATTATAATTATATAGTTATAGCTATTATAATTCACACAGACCAAAGCTCAGAAAGTCTACATGACTTCTTTTCAAGTTACATGATTACCAAATGTTAGAGGCAGAACTCAAATCCAGGTCTGTCTAACTCCAAAGTTTGTGGTTTCAACCATTTCACTATCTTCATCAATGCATACATGTAGTACATGTGTCACAGACTTATGGTGAGTTTTAAGTAAAAGAACCTAGACAAAAGCATCTAATAATGTTATGTAGTGGTCACTCAATAATGTTTTCATCTTTGCACAATATTGAACATTTAGGAGAAAAGTGATAGTTGAATTCAAATGTTTTAAGAATTGATGAAATCTATGTAGCTCAAAATGAAAATCTATGACTATGGTTAAAAATTGCTCTGAGACATATTTTTGTTCAATAAAATGACCATTTTTCTATGTTGAGTCTTCTCAGCCATAGAAGAAACCACCTGGCTGAGCAGATCCAGCACAAAAAATGTTCCTTATCAGCATTTTTCACGTCTGTCTGGGAAGAGGGTGTTTGAACCTGGAGGAGCAAGCACTAGGTGACTTCTTAAGAGTTTTCTGAATTTGAGATTCAATAAAGAAAATGGTTTCAAGGCTAAATGGTGTGAAGAGGAATTCTGGAGAATCAGGTTTAAAGTTACAAGAAAATTGAAGCCATCAGCTCTCTAAGTTAAAGAAGTTGTAGTCTAAAACCTAATTCTCCATCCTAATTCTATTAGGAAGGTATGAAATGCTTGGAGCACTTCCCTTATTTTGTTGCATTTATTTTTAGCATGTTTCTTGGAGGTAAAGCAACCATCAACATCCCTGTTTTATTGACTGGAAAATGGAAGCGATTCCACAGTTAATGCATGGCCCAGCAGGATGGAAAGTCAGTTCCTGCAGGCATCTGGTGATCTTTCTCCCACATTTCTGTTCTCCCAGCACCAATGAGCTCAACAGATCTTGACAAGATTTTGAAAAATCAAATAAAGCAAACATTAATTTTGATTCTTTTATAAACATATATACAAAATATTGTACTTATACAACATTTATAAGAAACACATTCAAGAAAAAAACTCATTAAATCTAATTTGCCACTAACAAGAATGTTCAAGAATTGAGAGCTTAAATTAGGACATCTTTCTAAGGAAAATTTCCAGAATGTTATTACCTAACAGAGTTAAATATTTTTAAACTTTTTGATTTGTTACCATTTGTCTACCATAGGTAGATCCTAAGTAGTCAGAATTTTTTACCACCTTAAAATAATTTATGTGACCCATGACTGTATAACTTATTTATTTGTACATTTTATACAGGGTGAAATAAAAATAGGTTTACAGTTGTTTGTATAAAAATAATACAATAATTAATAAAGAATAAACGTTCGCATACTCACAACTGTAAACCTACTTTTGCCTTACCCTGTAAAAAGTTTTCTAAATACATAATAAAATATCAGTGTTTCTTTTTCTTTTGTTTTTTCTGGTTAAATCCAGTGTTTCTTTAGGTAAATTTTAACAAAGCTTTTGTGGAGGGACTTTGGACTGGCTGGAAGACCAAAAATGTTTCTTTTGCTGCCATTCTTTATTGACTATAAATATTTCAGTTAAAAGAAAGTCATGTGAGAGCAAGTGGTTAGATATTTCTGGGTTTAAAAGCAGAAAGTAGTTCTGCTTTCTTCATCACCCATCCTATCAGTAGCTACCTAACTTGGCTTCCTGATGTTCTACAGGAAATGAATGCCTTTAGATATCAAACTCTTATACACGCTCGCTTCTTCATCCTTTGATCCCTCACCTCTTTTTGAGATGTCAAAACACGGTGCAGCTTTGACTTGAGTAGTATCTAAACATAAATACACACAAGTATTGAATCAGCTCATAAATCCTCAAAAGCAGAGCTATTCTACCTTAGCCAAATGCCCAGCATTTGTGACTTAAGGCAGTGAGTCACAGAGCAAGGAAGTGAATCACAGCCACCCCAAAATTCTTTTTTGTTTTTTTTAGCTGTTTCTGAGGAATTGTAGAGATCAGAATTCAAACCTGTCTAGAAAGTATTAAGATGAACTTTTCCTCCCCTACAACGTATCAGAAACTACACATTCAACAACCTTCAAAGTAATTTGCTAACTTAAGAAAAGAAGTAAACAAGTCCTAACTAGTGTGGGTTGTGCATCATTCTACAAACTGAAAGGTTGCTGGTTTGATTCCCAGTCAGGGCAGGCGCCTGGGTTGCAGACCAGGTTCTCAGTTGAGGCAACCAATGGATGTTTCCCTCCCTCTTTTTCTCCCCCCCTTCCCCTCTCTAAAAATAAATACATAAAATATTAAAATAAAATAAAAAGAAGTAAACATATTTTTTAAATCTCCAACAAATAGCTAAACAATTGATTAACTTTTACATAGTCACAGCACATGTTGCCTGTGTCTGATTTTTTCTTATTTTCTCTTCTCTCATTTTCTTGTTCCACTAAACTGACCCACCACCACATTTTTACCACTCTTCCCCATCACGACCACTTCTTCCCCTTCCTCTCTCACCTAGGTGACCCCTAGAGATGGTTACCCAAGGTCTGGGTAATAATCCCAGGAAGTTCCTAGGATTTCAAGTTTAGGTGGGGAAGGAGGAAGTTACTTACATTGCTTACATGGGGAACCTGGACAGATTGGTTCATGTAAACTCATTTATGTGTTCCAGATGGGTAAGGTAATTGGCTAGTAAGTGTAAATGTAAAATGCTAAAATTAAAATCTCTGAGAAACAGCCCATTCTGTAAAAAAAGAATACCTTCCTTTTAACAATTCACTCATTCTGCATTTGCCCTGCCAATTTTCCCATTGTTCATGATCTCATCTCTCCATTGTCATTTCCCCGAGCTTTGGGAAAACCTCATCATTAACACATCCAATAAATCAGGGTAAGTTCAGTTGTTTATCTTTGTATTTTCTGAGGATAACCATAATAAAAGAAGAATTGATTAACATTAGGAAACTAACTTTAAAAAAGTACACTATTCATTAAACTGAAAACCAAAGCAAACTACCAGAAGTTAGATTCAGCAATTTAAATGTCAGACCATAGGAATCAATTGCCCAGTGTAAGGGCCTTGCTCTTCTTTTTTTTTAAGGCTCAGAGAATGTCAAGTGTTTTTTCCCCCTCCATTCCCTGCCACCCCAGCCATCCCACCCTCCCACCTTCAATCCTACCCCACTTAGGCTTTGTCTGTGTGTCCTTTATAAATGTTCCTTGACAACCCTTCTCCCTTTTCTCCCCTTTATTCCTTCCTACCTCCCCTCTGGTTACTGTCAGATTCTCTTCACTGCTAATGTATTTGCCCATGTTTTAGAATTTAGTTGGTACCAGTGTGGACTTTTATGAAACTTTAACTAATATCCACATACCTAAATCATGATTTATAAATATAAAAATCAGCAACACTTTTCTTTTTAACAGCTCATGTTTCCCAAGAAGTGTTTCTATAACAAGTAAATGAAATAAGCAGTTTTTACTCCTCTCTCATTATTCTGGAGGACAATGTTCAAGTACCAAGCCACTAGGGACACTAGAATATCACACATAAAATCTGTCACCACAGGTTAATTTCAGTATACAGTAGCACATTGTTTCCATCAAGGGACAAGGGCATGTACATTTTTAAAGGCATTTTTTTAAAAACACAGATTATGCTTTGACCCATAAGGAAAAGTAATCACATCTGCCCACCCACAGCCCCTTCACTTTAATGTCCCCCAGTTCTTCTCTGTAACTGGGTTTCATGGGGGAGAAGGTAGCTTCTATCATTCAATACTTTATAAAAGCAACAAAGGATTATTCACTGAATTATGCCTGGGAATAAATCATGTTTAGTTCACTTAACAATTAAATTATATATCAACCTTTACACCACAACTTTTTAAATGGTATCCAGATACAATTGCAGAGTGAGTCTGAGGTTTCTTTACAATACTGCTAACCAAGCATGGCCTCCTTTTGCAAGTTCTTTTTCTCTTGTTGCTTAGTTCTGGGTAACCCTCCATTCATTCATTCACCAAATATTCACTGAGTACATCCTAGGTGTCAATACTGTTCTAGGCTCAGGGAAGAAAAAGAGCACCAACAAAAATCATGGAACTCGCATCCTGCTGGGGTAAAACATGGAATAACCAATAAACATAATAAATAATAGGGTGAGGGAATCCAGGACTCTGGGCAAGTGCTGGAACTTTAAATAGGGTGATCAGTGTGGCCTCATTGAGAAGCTGACATTTGAACAAAGATATGAAAGCAATGTAAAAACAAGGCATAAGTTTACTTGAGGAGAGGAGAGTCCAGGCAGAGAGAGGACCCAGGGCTGAGGCTATGAGGCAGGGTGTGTTCTTGATGTGTTCGAGGAAGAGGAAGGAGACCAACCCGGGAGGACAGGGAATAGGAGGGACCATTAGGAAAGTTGAGGTTCCCAGATCCAGTAGGGCCCTGGAAGGATTTTGGCTTTTACTCTGAATGAAACAGAGGAACCTAAACCGGCTGAAGTGTCTGGCTGCTGCCTTGGACAGCAGGGAGGGGAGACTAGTTGGAGACTGAGGCCATCATCAGTGTGAGGGTGGTGTGGACCAGATGGCCACAGTGGGAGTGGTAAGAAGAGGCCACACTCCAGACACACTCTGAAAAAAGAGTCAACACAAGTCTCCATGGGCTGTGAGAGAAAGGCTGAGTCCAGGGTATTGGCCTGAGCAAGTGACAGGATGGAGGAGTGCCTATGAGGGTAAGATCAAGAGTTCAGGTTTAGATATGTTATTAGACTTCCAAGTAGAGAAAATGAGGAAGCAAGTGGATATCAGCTTATAGTTGAAGGAGAAGATCCAGGCTGGAGCTATAAACTTGAAGTTTGGATGATACTTAAGTCTATAAAACTGGCTGAGATCACCCAGGGAGTGAGTGTACATGGAGAAGATAAGAGGTCCAAAGTCCAGAGTCACTGTGTATGTAATTAGTTTTGTTCAGGCAAGGTCATATCGGAATATGGTGGGCCCCTAAATTCAATATGACTGGTGTTCTTACAGAAATGCAACAATTGAACACAGACACACACACAGAGCAAACCTCATGTGAAGACAAAGGCAGGGATTGGTGTCATGTGTCTATAAGCCAATGAATGCCAAAGACTGCCAGGAAACCACCCAAAGCCAGGGGAAGGCAAGAGACACATTCTTCCTAGCAGCCCCCCGAAGACACAGACCTTCTGATGTCTTCATCCTGGACTTCAAGCCTCCAGACCGTGTGAGAATACATTCCTGTTGTTTAACCCACCTAGTCTGCGGTACTTGGTTATGCAGCCCTAGCAGACAGAGCTAGAAAGAGTGAGTGTGGTAAAAGAGGCAGGAGTAGGCAAGGGAAACGCACATGTTGTGATCATGGAGGGTGTACAGCAATGGGTAATGATGGGTCTGGTGTGACCATGACGGTAATGACAGGCGAGAGGCCAGATTGTGAGAGGAGGTAAACAGGTCACTGAGAAACCAGAGGAATGCAGGAACAATCTATGTGTATATTGAAATTGCCAAGAATCAAGGCTGGTATAGGAACAACCTCAAAACAATAGGCATCAGCAAAATAGAAGAACAAGTGACACAACCCAATTATCTGAGATTCAATCTAAGATATTTCTAGAGAAGAAAGAGAATAATTCAGAGGCAATAAGAAACAAAAAGGAAATGCAGCCCACCTCCAGGCTCCATGGAACAAAACCGTGATGGAGAAAACCACAGCCACCACATGACAGGGCTACAAGAGAATAGAAAGTCTATGTTCCCCACAGAGAGCCAGGTTTTTATCAGAGCACTTTGGTGGCAGGAACATTCAGGGGTGAGGCTGAGGATATCAGGTTTTGCTAATAACTGTCTGTGAGTTCTAGCAGGCCCAGAAGAGAGCAAGATTGGGGGAGGGTAGGAGATGTCTCTTCTATGTTCAGGACCAATGCTGATCCATACTGAGCTAATTACTTCCTTTGTTCAAAGCTGATGTATTAGTAGCAATCAACACTCAGTCTCCAGCTATTATTACTCAAATATTTTATCTTAGAGAACTCTCATTGACTCCATTTTCTGGCTCTAGTAATTCTGTCCCAGTACATGGTTATTATACAGCATAAAGCAATAGTGAAACTTGGCTTTTTTCCTGGGACCTGGAAATCATAGCTACTGCAGCTGCCTGTTCCCTTTGAGAAAGGCATTCTTTCTTTTTGTTGCAATGGAGACGGGGCAGGAGAGTGAAAGAAACTGAATTACCACTGAGCATCTCCTAAGAGGCTCCCACCAATCTTTAACATACAGCATCATCCTAGCATCCTCTATTCTGTGGTTACATTGAGGGATTCTCCCAGTAGACGTTCCCTTTCTCACAGTATCCCAGAGTTGATTGATTTCATGCCCACTTAGGGAGGACCATGTAGTCTTTATTCCTAACAGTGCATTTACAAATAACTTACAGCAACCTTACAAAAGTTGAGATTGCATCTTTATAGAACACTCACTTATTCATTCAACAAATATTTATTGAGTACTTCTAGACAGTGGCAGGAGTTCATTAAGCATATAGGGTAGGCAAAAATAGGTTTACAGCTGTGAATATGTGCAACAGTTTATTCTTGCACTTTTATTTATTAATAATTGTGTTATTTTCAATATTCACAACTATAAACTACTTTTGCCCAACCCTGTATAGTAAATAAAATATTTATATGAAACATTAGATCCATTAGTGATAAATTACATGAGAAAAAAAAACTGCAGAGTAAGAGCATACTAACCATACTCCTTAGCATACTAAGAAGATGCTTTTATAAACCAAAATGATAATTTCTTGATTTATAATAGGAGACATATCTGGCCAGACAGCCAGGCTCTGCTCTTTGCCCAGACATGTCTTTCTGGAAGGGAAGTCCCCATAGAAAAACATATTAAATGTTTGGCCACCATGGCAACCCAAAGGAACCCCTTTGCATGGACCTAGGCCTGAAGATGTGTGATTTGGGGAGCAGACTATGACTTTGTGTGATTAGGAAAAGATGCCCTTCCTCCTAGTGACCACAGGCCAATGATGGGACATGCAGCTTGACAAAGGGAAAGAGGATTAGATTTCAGCTCTGATTCATTTCTTTTTTTTTTAAAGATTTTATTTCTTTTTAGAGAGGGGAAGGGAGAGAGAAAGAAAAGGAGAGAAACATCAATGTGTGGTTGCCTCTGGTGCACCCCCTACTGGGGACCTGGCCTGCAACCCAGGCACATGCTGTGACTGGGAACCAAACTGGTGACTCTTTGATTCACAGACCAGCACTAAATCCACTGAGCCACACCAGCCAGGGTACTGACTCATTTCTTAGGGTAAGTGCTCTTATGCAGTGAACAACCTGGAGATAACTGTATAGACCTATTAGAACCTAAGAATTAAAATGAAAGTAATTGAGTGTTCTAAGGAACATTGCCTTTAAGGTGCCAAGTAAAATGATTGTCACATAATGATGCCTTTTACATCTTGTAGTGTGTGAAATATGTAAAAAATAGAGCAAAGTATCATTTGTTAATCCTCTTATAAAATAATTGATCCAACTCTAAACAAGTCTCTTTTTTCCTTACATGCAAGTGTAGCTGAAAATGTTTTAAAGTCACTTTGAAAAGCGTTCACATTTCTAGACTCTATCTCATGCCAAGAAAAAGTTACGACAACTTGAGTGATGTGGGAGAGGCTGGAATCCTGGTGAGAATGAGATTAGACATCCTGGATTCTGGTTTCTCCCAAAATAGCTGAAATCAGCCAGTTCAGCAAAACAGAATTATGCCCCATCTATCTTCCCCCCCAAAGATGAGAGGACAGCAGACAGCAGACAGGCTTGGGAAGTTTGGCCCTGCTACACAGGTCTGATTCGCTCCCTCACTGGGGCCTGCAGTGTGGCCAGGCCTGGGGGTCACATTTACTTCTCTCTCATCCATTTTTTCCTTCCCCAGGGCCTGGACAGTGTCTTGATCAGAAGAAATCAATTCTAAGACATTAATAATTTAAAAACATTGATCAGGTCTGCCCTGATCATTAGTGGGACCCGAGGCAAGAATACAATAAAGGCCTCACTAATTATATGTCTACATATTTAGAATATATAAATCAAAGCTAACAAGCTGCTGTTCTATTCTGTTCTTCTATCTAATACATAGACCTTCAAAAAGGCCTGGGACACCAGGTGTAGGAATGTAGTGGTACCGGGAGAACCAGCTCCTGGCCCACATTCCTGCTTTTTCCAGGGCCAGCCCTTCATCCGGGGCTTTATCTGGCCACAAGTGGACACTACCACTTACACAGCCAAATTCAGTCCTCATTTCCACAAGGCATCTCCAGCCGCTGAGGCCAGGGGCTATCTACAGTGGGGTATGCCCTCTGGAGGTCAGCCAAAGATAGAAGTCCATGCAAAACCTGGGAATCAGCTCAGCGCCATTTGGGCAGAACATTCCAGGCACCCAGATCATGGTCCAGAAGGTTGGTTCTAGGCTCCAGGCTGGCATAGATCTTTGAGCCCACAAATTCCCCACCTCAGAGGAGTGTCACAGCCAGAGTAAGATCCTCTTGATCACAACCCCAAAGCAGAAGCCCCACTGGCCTGGATCTAAGGGTGATGTTGTCACTATGAAAAGTAATTAATTTTTATCCTAACCATTTCAATTATGAGTCTAATCCTCTTAAAATGTGGCCCAGAAAAAGCCTATTAAAATGTTAATTCATGAGCCTAAATCAGACTTATGAATCATATTAAGCAGGGGAATGGTGGGGAGGGGAGTGGAATTTCCAGGAATCTACATTTTTAAGCAATGTTCCTAAATGACTCTTCCTCGCATTAAACGTTGAGAACTGCTCTCAAACAGTTGGGGGCTGGAGCCAAAGGCCCCACCTTCCACATGGACTCCATCAACTTTGTCTCCAAAAGCTGGGCCCCTAAATATATTGATGAACTATTCCCCATTTTAAAGATATTATCATCTAGATAAACCTGTTGGACTCCCAAAAGCGAAGGCTAGGACCCTTCAGGACACTGTTAGATACACTGCTCACATCATACTCTCCAATTCCAAGAACACCATTACTTGATTCCTGGCAAGTTGCAGTGTAATTGAGTAGGTTGAGTTTCTTTGTACAGCTGCTGTTAGCCAACTTCCTGAGAACAATATGATCTCATGATGAACAGGCATGGTTTCCCAATTGTAGTGGGCTAATTATTATTGTTACTATTATTATTACTATTATTATTATTATTATATACTTTTTTATTACTGTTACCCTTTCCTTTCACCTACCATTTAGCAGTCAGGGGCACTATCTTTAAGCACCAGCCTCAGGGCACAATCAGGCAGGCAGAACAAAAGCCATGGGTTATGAGTTGCCAAGAACACTGGTAGATCCATGGCAGGGACCATGGTCTGCAGGGCCTTACAAACACTTGTTTGTAAGTGGAGGGTGTTAGAGAGACGTAGAGAGGGTTTCTCCTTTTCTTTCCTTTCCTTTTCTTTTCTTTTAATTTCCAGAAGCTTAACTTTAAGTATCAAGACCCAAACCCCTAGAATTCAGAAAACTTATAAACCATTGATGGGAGAATAATGTAAATGTAGACTAAAAGCATATAAAAATTCAATAAATGGGGAAAAAAATAAAAGTCATAGAAAATATGACTGGGATTCGGACATGCATACATCTCTGAGAAGATACTCAGCTCTCCATCCCCAATATCAAGTTCTGAAGGGAACATGGAGAATAGCCAGTTAGATATATCCAGATAGGGACCCCAGAAAAGCTGATGGGTCTCTGAAAGATAGGGGCCAGGGCCTGGCTTCCTGGTGAGATGCCATCTTCCCGAGAGCTTGCAAACTTCAGAGAAGCCTCACATCCAGCAGGGCACCTGAGTAATAGATAAGCAATGGCTGAGGCAAGCGGCCTAGCCAATGGGCCTCAGAGAGCCCTGCATACCCCAGCAGGCACAAAAAAAGTGTAACAGAGAGGTACCACATGCCTATAGAGGGCACTCCCACCAGAAGAGGGCTCTGACCGATAGAGGAGAATGGAGTGTACGAATGTAACAACTGAAGGTCATGGTAAAACCAGAAACATCACTGTCCATGCAGCAGGGAAAGCTGTTAAGATGCCCAAGACCAAGTGGGACAAGTCACACCTCAGCAGAGGCCAGCACAGACAGAAAATACCATAGCCCAGCTATACCTTGTCCCACCACACCCCGTGTTACAGCTGAAGAGAAATGAGGAACAGGATGGAGGGAACCTGAGTTCCAAATTTTAGGCAGCTGAGTCACCATGATCTGTCATTGGCAGACATTAGAACTCAAAATAAAGTTAAATTTCATTACAAGGAAAAAAGGTTACATTTTTGCATACCTGAATACATAGCCTGATAACATGATATACGTAAAATATCAAACCTGCCACATAAGGAACAAAGACCTTGAGCCTAGTCTGTTCTGTATATGGTTTTTCCCAAGCAAATCATGTATTAATTTTTACCACCTTCTTTTTGGAGCACTACTTCCTGATGCAGATTTCTGAATGCAGATTCTGGGGGCATACCCCATTTGAAGCCCTATTTAAGATCTATCATACCTTACACACTGTCCTCAATTATCTTGCAAGTACATGTCATTGCCATGTCAGGTCTGAGATTTGATTTTACCCTGTATACAAGGTGATAAGTTAACCTGTTTGTATTTTGAGGCTCCTAGGTCAAAGACAAAGGACTTTATTACAGCACAGTGAGAAGCATGAGTACCAGTACACTTGCCCTCAAGACCCACAGGGTCATCATGATCAGCCCAGATGGATGATAAGCACACAGTAGGTTTGTGTAACAACCGAGAGGGCTTGTTACCCAGTTTCTCAAGGTTAGCAACCCTGAGAAATGGCCCAGGTAAAAGAGCGGTGAGGGTCGTGCAGATTTGGTACGCCCAGCATGATGTGCAGAAATAGAAGAGAGCCAAAGAGGACTACCTAACCAATGTGCAGGAGAGGAAACAATGACTCAGGGCTGAAACACAGTATTATGGACAAGTGCCAAATCAAGATCCTCAAGGACCTGGGCTCTATCTTATTCTGCCATTTGGTGCCTATATGATGTGGTGAAACCCTAATTCTTCTAGGCCATAATGTTCTCATCTCTAAAATGAAAGTAATAATACATGTCTTGCCCACCACAAGGGTTGTTATTAAGGCCAAATGAACTACTTTTTGTGAAATCATCTTATAAAATATAAAACACCATACACATAAGAAATTTTTATAATTATCACAAATCTATCACCACCTTCTTTAAAAATAACTCAAATGATATCTGCTTCAATTTTTTTTCAGAGAAACGTGGGGTATAAATGAAAAATATTCAAAGCATATCATCATTGATTTCCAAGTTACTGTTACATTAATTTTCAGTTTTCTCTATGCTGTAAACTCCTTGATGGATCTTTTCATCCTTCTAATGTTCATCTTTGTGTCTCTGGCAACCAGCCCTATGCTAGCCACATAGCAATCATGGGTATGATAATGGAGTCTAGGTCTCCAACACTGTTAAACCTATCAGAAGAGAAAATCAAATTTGATGTGATGGATGAGACCATGCCTCCAAGGTGCTAGCCAAATATTCAGAACTTTGGGAAATGTCTGCAATTTTCAGGAATGGGCGATGGTTATTATTTCTTCAGCTCCACTTTTCAAGAATTCATATCAACAGCACACTTATGCCTGCCCTTTTCTGTGCTCAAAATTTTTCTGTCCACTTTTTCCCCATGAAGTCCAGCATCATCAACTGTTAAAACTGTAAAGGTTTGACACATTAAATCAGTGATCTTCTAACTTTTTTATCTCCTACAGCCCAAAAGAATTTTGAAAAGCTATGTATTCCCTTACACATTTTCAAGTAAACATCTACAATTTCTCATCATATGTTAGAATAGCTTCAAAATATGTACTTCCTAGTATATTGTAAATAATTTATTTTTAAATAAAACATATATTATACTCTGTATTCAATGGACTCCAAATGCCCAAGCAACTCCATACCCAGTTTCACTCATTTAAAAATCTACAGACAAGCTGTTTTGTGACAACTGGAAAATTTGTATCTTTTTCTTTTCTTCTCAACCTCATATTTCCCCCAAAGGAATGTTGTTAATGCAAATATATTTTTATACTTGAAAGATTTCACTTGGTTACCCTATAACTTCTCTACAATAACAAAATTATCTGTAGGCTGAAACTTAAACACTGTAATTTTGTATGACTATAAGATTCTAAGTATTTTTAAAGTTTTCTGGATTGTGTTATCTTTATAATGATTTTTAGTGCACAACTGACAAAAGCAACATAAATGCGTAACATATTTTGAGAAATAATTATAGAGTATACTAAGTCCAATTTAGGATTTAACAAATGAGTAGGAAAGTGGGTGATCTGTGACAGAGCAGCAGAGTTGTGCCTTCATTAAAAATGAGTATGGATCTCATATTTTTCTAACTTTTAGTTAATGAAAATGTTTCTCCTATGATTTTGAATAAATTTTTAAGGAAATACAAGACACTAACTTACCTCTAATATATGTTTCTCATTAGACAATATAACATTGATATGTTGGGCAAAATTGTGAGTTTTTTCACTTTGAAATCATGCAAATTATACTATTGAGACTAGATTGAAACACAAACAAATGGGAGTAATCAGACAGCTCATTCTCATTACTGAGATGGTAAAACTGCAGAGAACATGTAGCTCACAGAAGACTGGCATTTCCCAGCATGCTTCTTGCAAATCTTGATTACCTCAACATAAATAGATAGCTAAAGTACAGAAACCTACCATGAGTTTGTCACCTGGGTGAATAACATGCTGCCGTCTTCAATATTTCCAAGAGATATTCTTTTTATTCTGTTTTCAAGGGTTTCTTTACACAGTAGTGAACACAATATTCCATAATATACCTGAAATCAAAATATTCAAATTCCATAATGCACTTGAAATCCATAATATACTTGCCTAATTCCACAGGTACTTGAAATCAAAACATCCAAAGATGCATCAGCATGCCTGTCTAAAGTATTGTCTCAGGCAGTTGGGGCTGATATAATAAATTACCATAGACTGTGGCTTAAACCAGAAACATTTATTTCTCACATTTCTGGAGGGCAAGAGTCTAAGATCAAGATGCTGGAAATTCAAGTTTCTGAGGAGGGTCCTCCTTCTGGTGTGCAGATGGCAGTATTCTTGTATCCTCACATGGCAGAGTGCAGAGAGAGAGAGTAGCCTCTCACGTCTCTTATTATAAGGACACTAATCCCATTTGTGAGGGCTCTAAACTCATAACCTAATTATCTTCCAAAGGCCAACAACCCTCCACATACCATCACATTGAGTGTTAAGATTTCAACATATGAATTTTGGGAAACACAAATGTATAGTCCTTGACAGTTAGGCTTTGCTCTTAAGAGAGATAAGCATAAGACAGGGAAAGATGTAGTGGCCTATTACCTTTGGTTTGTGGTGCTATTTTGATTAAAGGAGGCTATCAAGTTACCTGTAGTTCTAGTTGCCTCTGCTTAGTGTCCCAGAGGTTTCTACACCAAGGCAATGTACCATAGCATGATTTGGGTTTGATGAGAAATTTGTCTCTCCCGTAAACAGAAGAAGGAAGATTATGAAAGGAAAGGTGGAAAAGGAGAAGCAGCCTGATGCAGGTGCATATGCAAGCAGATGAATACATAAAGAATGTTAGAGAGAAATATAGATTCTGGAAATCGACTCCTTCAAAATCATATGAATCTCTATACCTCTTAGAATGTCTTCATGTTCCCCTAAAGCTATGCAAGCCCCATTTGAATTAAATATTTCTACTATTGCTAGTAACTACCACTACAATGTACTAAGAGTTTAAGTATTGCATTCTTCATTCTTAAGTATTGCATATTACATTCTTCAAATATGTCAGCTCATTTAAATTGTGTTTTTCATGTGATAGCCCTTAACCCCATTTATAGATGAAGAAATTGGGGCTCAGAGAAGATAAACAATTGGCCCAGAATTTCATGGCTAGTAAGTGCCAAAGCCAATTCAACCCTAGCTCCATTTGACTCCAGAGCCTGTGCTTCGTGATAATTTTATGTGACTTTGTCTATGCATTCTTGACTGACAGAAATGGTGTTTCCAAAAGAAGGGTTCTCTAATTGTGGATTTTCAGGATTATGTGGCAGTCTTTGAGAAACACTTCAAGATAGTCTTCCTAGTGTTTCATATAATCATGAAACATATATACATATGTATATATAGTACTCTTCTGATACTACATATTACTGTATTTCTAATGGAATTACAATGGGGATATCAAATATGAATAGCATAGAAGCATTCAAATTAAGAAAACGAGATTATTCCAAGGTCTTTATTTAATCCACTGTTAGAAATTCCTCTTGTTTCATACTTAATTTAACTTTGTGGTTACTGTGTTTTTCCTTTAAAATATCTCCCAAAGGATTACTTCTTTAACTCTCAATTTTTGGTCTAAACCTGTGAATGCATTTAAAAGCCCCTTTATTGATTAACAACATAGTTAAAAATTAAAGGTATGGGTGACCATACTAGCAAACTGTAAAGAAGATTCCATTGTTGTTCGCAAAAAAAAATAGACAAATTTATGTACACACATCATTTTTAGTGGAATTGTGAGTAAAGTGAATATACATTTGTATTTCATAATATAGGCTATACTAATATTCACCTATGTATTCGTCAGGACAAATGAAAGCTTGTTTCCTTGGGTAGAGTTGGGTCTATGTTTTTTCAGTCTTAAAGACATCTTAGAAGTAGCAAGACGTGGGGTGAAGAAGTCAGGTCAGTTTCCCACACTACAGATTTAGGAAGAGAGTAAGCTTAATGATCTAGGCTGAAAACATTACGCAGCAGTCGTTAAAACAAAAGAACACCTCTGAAGAAAGCCGCAATGCATGACTGAGACACTGGTAAATACAGTAGAGGGAAAACTGAAAAATCTAAGGAATTTAGTAAGGCAATGAAGTGGCAAAGAGATATTTTACTAGTTTTTAAAATTACATTCCCTAAAAAGAAAGAACAAAGATTTATGTGTATATGGTTCACAATGAAATAATAACGATATTACATATTTATGTTTTGCATAAAGAACTTTCATGTAAATTTATTCTGCATAACAGCAGGTGGAGTTTATGGGGCAGACACTATTTTCATTATATGGCAAGAAAGAAAACTCAGACACAGGAAGACTGGGTGAATTGCCCAGTGTCCCTCAGCTACTTCCAGGCAGAGTAATAGTCAGACAAACCCAGTCCGAGGGAGTCCTACTTCCTTCCAGCAGTCTGACACAGTCTCCTCTGCCACTTCCTTTGTCCTCTTCTCTTCTAATATCTAGCTAGTATTTGTAATGGCTTCTTCCCGTTACTTCCAGAAGTGCCATCTACTGCACCTTCCTATAGCTACATCTACCTCATTGCTTCATTTTCAGCAAAGGTAGAGACCATAAGAAAAATGTAGGCCCCAAGCTTCTGTTAGTGGTACTGAGGGCTGTGGGCCCAGAAGTCCCTACTCTGAGAGGTTAAGAATTTGTATGAACCCCACATCAAGCTATAACTATGAACTCTGTCAATGCTCCTTTTGTTCTATTCCTTGATTATTGTACTTGCATAGAAATAGTGACCATTTTTTAGTAGCTGATATCTAAAAGAATGGCTTTGCTTGTAAAATCTCAACAATGTGAAAAAATGCATTTGAGTATCTATACAGATCTAAACAACAAATTCTGGTCTGTTGAGTGGGTTTAAATGCTTTGTTACTTTGAGTCTATGTAAATTTTGCCATTTCTGAATGAAGAAACATATATATAACCTTCTGCAAGTAGACAACAATTAAACAGACATTTAAGTTAAAAACTTCAAGTTAAGTTAACCTCTCCACTTTTGTGTATACACAAGGATTCTTTTGTAATGTGAATTCCCTACTTGATCACATTTCCTCTTAACAGCCTGATTTTTTAAAATATTTTATTTATTTATTTTTAGAGAGGAAGGGATGAAGAAAAAGAGGGAGAGAAACACCAATGTGTGAGAGAAATATCAACTGGCTGCCTCTCACATGCCCCTAACTGTGAACCTCACCCACAACTAAGGCATGTACCCTGATGGGGAATTGAACTGACAACCTTTTGGTCTGCAGGTTCATGTTCAATACACTGAACCACATAAGCCAGGGCCAGCCTGATTTTTAAATCTATATTAGGTTGAGTAATAACAATAGATGACATTTATTTGAGTACCATTCTAAGTGTTTTGTTTATATTATCTTATTAAGCTCTCACAAAAACCTTAAGAGGCAAGTGCATATTCTCATTAATCCCAATTTGCAGATACAGAAACTGAGACACAGAGAGGTCACAGGACTTCCTAAAGGTCTACCAGGCAGTGTAGACGTTTGATTCCTAGCAGTCTGCTTAGCGCCCACATTCTAAACTGTCTCTAATGGTTATAGGAATTTGATCTTACCAGTCTAGCTGCTTGTGTCACCTACATGCTCACCATACCTTCAAATTCTTTGATTTTAAAAGTTGAACAAATTGTATCAGTCAAAGATGGTGGAAGAATAAGTGGAAGCTACACTAACATCCTCCCAGGACAAATCTGGAATTACAACTAAATTGTAGAGAAATCATCCTGAATATCCAACTGAACACTAGCTAGAGAAAAGTCTCATAACCGTAGACAGACGAAATAAATCACTTCACCACAACATGCCTGGTAGAGCATGTGGAGGGGGTGTGAGAGGACTGGCTAGGCTCCCACAAGTGGGGAAGGATATTTCAGCAGCTGGAGGGTTTTCCCTGAGAAGTGTGGGGTCTGAACCCCAAACTGAGCTCCCAAGCATACAGCACCAGAACTATTAAAAAAAAAATCCAGATAGCATCCAGTTGTGAAAAGCAGCAGGATTTCTGTATGCCAGGGAGAGATGGCTAGAGATGCAGAGAGCTTCTTAAAGGGCCAACACACAAAATTTCACTTGCAGCCACTTATCCTGGGGTCCAGCAGAGCAAGGGCAGAGTGGACTAGAGACACTTGAGGGGAGTCTAGGGCTGATGGCTCTGGGGACAAAGAAAACTGAAGGAACAGCTGCCAGGATCCTTTCGATGAGTCATTCTCCATAGTACAAAAGCTGTCTTTTTCAGTTAAAGCACTCCTTTCCAAGTGGCATCAGCTTGAGGGGAAGTCATAGTCCTACCCCCAGGAATTACTCAGCCCTTTCCTACAGTGCTTAAGCTAGAGTGCTGATTACAGCATGATCAGGTTAATGACATAAATGACATGTCAGCTTAATGGATGATCAGTTTAACATCTTAGGCAGAAAATACAAAGCAGCCAAATAGGAAGACAAAGAAACAGACCCCAAGTGAAAGAACAAGAAAATTCTCCGAAAGAACTAGATAACATGGAGGCAAGCAATTTATCAGATAGTTTAGAGTAATGATTATAAAGATACTCAACAGCATGAAAAAAGACATAGAACCCATTAAAAAGGTCTAGTCAAAAACAAAGAATGCCATATCTGAAATAAATAATACACTGGAAGGAATAAACAGTAGGCTAGATGAAACAGAGGATCGAAGCTTTGTTTTGGAAGACAGGGTGGAAAAAAATACCCAAGCAGAGGAGCAAAAAGAAAAAAGAATTTTGAAAAATGCTTTAAAAACATTTTGGACAACATGAAACATAACAACATCCACATCATGGGAATACCAGAAGGAGAAGAGAGAGAGCAGGTGATTGAGAATCTATTTGAATAAATAGTGACTGAAAACTTCCCTAATCTGGTGAAGGGAAAAAATCACACAAGTCCAGGAACCTGAGAGAGTCCCAAACAAGTTGGACCCTAAGAGGCCTATACTGAAACACATCATAGTTAAAATGACAAGACTTAAAGACAAGGAGATAGTCCTACAAGCTGCAAAAGAAAAGTAGGTAATTACCTACAAGAGAGCACCAATTAGACTGGCATCTGATTACTCAACAGAAATATTTCAGGCCAGAAGGGAGTGGTGTGAAATACTCAAGGTGATTAAAAGCAAGGACCTACAAATAAAGCTACTCTACCCAGTGAGGCTATCATTTAAAATTGAAAGGGAAATAAGAAGCTTCCCAGACAAGAAAAACTAAAGGAATTTGTTAATACCAAACCAGTATTGCAACAAATGTTAAAGGACTTTCTTTAAGAAGAAGAAAAAGAGAATGAAAACAACAACAACAACAAAAAAAAAAAAAAAAAAAAAAAAAAAAAAAAAAAAAAAAAAAAAAAAAAAAAAAAAAAAACAGAAGAAAACAGTCCAACAAGAAAATGGCACTACAATAAGAAGTCTACATATCTATCAATAATCACCTCAAATGTAAATGGTTTAAATGCTCCAACCAAAAAACACAGGGTAGCTGAATGGTTAAGAACACAAGACCCATATATATGCTGCCTCCAAGAGACCCATCGCAAATCACAAGATACACACAGAGTAAAAGTAAAGGGATGGAAAAGGTATTTCATGCAAATAAAATAGAAAAAAAGCTGGGGTAGCAGTAGTTCTATGTGACAAAATAGATTTTAATACCAAGGGTATAGTAAGAAACAAAGACAGATACTACAAAAGGATAAAGGGGACAATCCAACAAGAGGATATAACCCTAGTAAACATTTATACACCCAACATGGGAGCACTTAAATTTGTAAAGCAAATCTTGATGAGCATAAAAGGAGAGACTGACAGAAATACAGTCACAGTCAAGGATTTTAACACCCCATTGACTTCAATGGATACACCTTCCAGGCAGAAAATCAATAAGAAGTCAACAGCCTTAAACAACACACTAGATCAAATGGATTTAATTGATATCTTCAGAGCATTTCACCCCAAAGCTACAGATGATACATACTTTCAAGTGTACATGGGACATTTTCTAAGATATATCATATGTTGAGACACAAAACAAGTCTCAATAAATTTAAGAAGATTGAAACCATATCAAACGACTTCTCTGAGCACAATCCTATAAAACTAGAAATCAAGCACAAGAACACTGAAAACCATGCAAAGACATGGAAGCTGAATAACGTGTTATTAAACAATGAATGGGTCAACAATGAGATCAAGAAAAAAGTCAAAAGATACTTGAAACAAATGAAAATGAGGACAAGACAATCCAAAATCTGTGAGACAATGGGAAACCAATACTAAGAAGGAAATTCATAGCATTATAGGCCTATCTCAAAAAAAACAAGAAAAAGCCTCAAATGAACAATCTAACTTCACACTTAAAGGAACATGGAAAAGAACAACAAACAAAGCCTGAAGTAAGTACAACAAAGGAAATACTGCAGCTCACAAAAGAAATAAATAGAGTCTAAACAAATATATATGAAAGATCGATAAATCCAAGAGCTGCTTCTTAAAAAAGATAAACAAGATCAGCAAACCTTTAACAAAAGTCATCAAGAAAAAAGAGAAAGAACCTAAATAAATAAAATCAGAAATAAAAGAGGAGAAATAACAACTGACACCAAAGAAATAAAACAGATTGTAAGAAAATATTATGAATAATTATATGCCAACAAATTGGACAGCCTGGATGAAATGGATAAATTCCTAGAAACATACAATCTTCCAAAACTAAATCAGAGGAATCAGAGAATTTGAATAGACAGACGACAGCTAATGAAATTGAAGCATACTCAGAAAACTCCCAAAAAACAAATGCCCTGGACCAGATGGCTTCACAGTTGAATTTTACCAAACATCCTAAGAACTAACACATCTCCTCTCAAACTATCTCATAAAATTCAAGACGAGGGAAAGCCCCCAAACTCATTTTACAAGGCCAGCATTATCTTAATTCCAAAACCAGACAAAGACACTACAAAGAAGACTAATTTAGGCCAATATCCCCAAGAAACATAGATGCTAAAATCCTCAACAAAATATTAGCAAACCAAATGTAGCATTGTGTCAAAAAGATCATTCACCATGATCAATTCTGTTGAATGGGATTTATTCCAGGAATGTAAGGTTGGCACAACATTTGCAAATTCATTAATGTGATTCACCATATAAACAAAATGAAGGATAGAAACCACATAATCAATAGATGCAGAAAAAGCTTTCCATAAAATTCACCACCCATTTATGATAGAAACTCTCAGCAAAGTTGTAATAGAAGGAACACACCTAAACATAATAAAGCCCATATTTGACAAACTCACTGCCAGGGTCACACTCAATGGGCAAAAACTGCAAGCATTCCTCTTAAAATCAAGAACAAGACAAGGATGTTCACTTTTACCTCTTATTCAACATCATACTGAAAGTCCTAGCAACAGTTATCAGACAAGAAGAAGAAATAAAAGGCATCCAAATTAGAAAGGAAAAAGTAAAACAGTCTTTATTTGCAGATGACATGACACTGTACATAGAGAACCCCAAGGATTCCACCAAGAAACTACTAGAGCTGATAAATGAATTCAGCAAAGTAGCAGGATATAAAATGAATATCCAGAAATCAGTTGCATTTTTATGTCAATAACAAACCAACAGAAAGGGAAATTAAGAAAACAACCTCTTTCACAATTGCTTCAAAAAGAATAAAATACCTGGGAATAAAGCTAACCAAGGATGTAAAAGAAAATTATAAGACACAGAAGAAAGAAATTGAAGAAGATACAAATAAATGGAAGTACATACCATGCTTATGGGTAGGAAGAATTAACATCATTAAAATATCCATACTATCCAAAGCAATCTATGAATTTAATGGTATTCTTATCAAGATTCCAATGGTGTATTTCACAGAACTAGAACAAACATTTCAAAATTTATACAGATCCACAAAAGGTCCTGCATGTCAACAGCACTCCCAAAAAAGAAGAACAAAGTTGGGGGAATCACACTACCTAATATCAAACTATACCATAAAGCCATAGTAATCAAAACAACCTGATACAGGCATAAATACAGACACATAGATCAATGGTAAAGACTAGAGAGCTCAGAAATAAACCACACATTTATAGTCAATTAATACTCAATGGAAGAAGCAAGTAAATACAATAGGCTAAACATGGTTTATTCAATAAATGGTGTTGGGAAAATTGGATAGATACATGCAGAAAAATGAAACTAGACCACCTTTTTACACACAATAATAAATTCAAAATGGATCAAAGACTTAAACGTTAGACCCAAATCCATAAAAATCCTAGAATAAAACATAGGTAGCAACATCTCAGATATTGCCCATAGAAATTTTTTATCAGCTATATCTCCCCAGGCAAGGGAGACAAAAGAAAAAGTAAACAAAAACTGCCTGAAACTAAAAAGTTTTTGTACAGCAAAGGAAAACATCAACAAAATAAATAGACAACCCACAGAATGGGAGAACATATTCACCCACACATATTGAAAGTGATTAACATCCAAAAAGTTTTTTAAAGATTTTGTTCATTTATTTTTGCAGAGAGGGGAAGGAAGAAAGAGGGAGAGAAACATCAATTGGCTGCCTTTCACCTTCCCTCAACTGAGGACCTGGCCTACAACCCAGTTATGTACCCTGACTGGGAATCAAACCAGTGACCTTTCAGTTCACAGTCTGGGACTCAACCCACTGAGCCACACCAGCCAGGTAAATATCCAAAATTTGTAAAGAACTTATAAAACTCAATAACAAAGAAAACAAACAACCCAATTTTTAAAAAGGACCTGAACAGACCTTTATCCAAAGAGGACATACAGATGGCCAATAGACATATGAAAAGACGCTCAGTGTCATTATTCATCAGAGAAATGCAAATTAAAACCACAGTGATATACCATCTCACACCTGTCAGAATGGTTAACATCAATAAATCAATAAACAAGTGCTGGTGAGGATGTGGGGAAAGCAGAACCCTTCTGCACAGTTGGTGGGAATGCACCCTGGTGCAGCCACTGCAGAAAGCAGTATGGAGATACCTCAAAAAATTAAAAATGGATCTGCCCTTTGACCCAGCAATCCCATTTCTGGGACTATATCCCAAGGAACCCAAAACACTAATTCAAAAGAACACAAGCACCCCTATGTTTGTTGCAGCATTATTTACAATCACCGAGACATGGAATCAACCCGAGTGTCCATCAGTAGATGAGTGGATAAAACAACTATGGGACACTTACAGAATGGAGTACTATTTGGCCATAAAATCAGAATGAAACTTTGTCCTTTGTGAAAGTATGGGTGTACCTAGAAAACATTATGCTAAGTGAAATAAGCCAGTCAGAGAAAGACAAACACCATATGATTTCACTCATATGTGGACTCTAATGAACAAATTGAACTAACAAGCAAAACAGAGACAGACTCATTGATGGAAAGCAGATGACAGTTGGTGGAGGGGAAGTAGAGGGTGGAGGGATTGAACACAAAGGGAAAAGGACTCATGGACATAGACAACAGTGTGGTGATTGCTGTGGGGAGAGGGGTAGGAGGGGACTAAATGGTAAAAGTGCAGTAAAAATTAAATTTAAAAAAATAAATTATACACAACATCAAAAATGGTGAAAAAATTAATTTACAATGATGAACTTTAACAAACATAAAATGATAAAATTTTTAGGAAATAATTAGGAAAACATCTTCAGGACTAGGTGAAAAATTTTTAGACTTGATACCAAAAACATAATCCATTAAAGAAAAAATTGAAAAATCAGACCTCATCAAAATGTAAAATTTCTGCTCTGCAAAACACCCTATTAAGGTGTTACAAAGACAAATTATAGACTGAGAGAAAAATTTGCAAATCATATATCCAATAAAGTACTTGTATCTAGAACAAATGAGGAACCCTCAAAACGCAATAGTAGAGAACAAATAATTCAATTCAATCCAATTAGGAAATACACCAAAGATATGAGTAAACCTTTCATGGAAAAGGATACACAGGAGCAAAAATGTATGTGGAAGATATTCAGCATCACTAGCCAATCAGGAAAGGCAAATACGCCATATTGAGGTATTACAATACACATATCAAAATAGCTAAAATTAAAAACATTGATAACACCAAACAGTGACAACTCAGGCTTTGATCATGGGAATGGTGTAGCCATTTTGGGTAATAATTTGCTAAACTGTTATAAAATTAAACATAATTATTATATAACATAGAAATTTCACTCTTGTGCATTTATCCCAGGGAAATTAAAACATATATGTAAATAAAACATATATTAAAATGATAATTACAGCTTTATTTATAATCGCTAAAACTGCAAACAAACTAAATATCTTTCAGCAGGATATCCTCAGCAGGACTGGTTAAACAAACTGTGGTATACCCACCCAATGAAATACTACTCAACAACAAAAAACAACAAACTAATGCTACACACAAGAACTTGGATAGATCTCAAGGGAATTATGCTGAGTAGGAAAAGCCAGTCTCAAAAGATTACACAGTGTATGGTTTCATTTATATAACATCCTTGAAAACACAAAATTGCAGAGATGGGAAACAGATCAGTAGTTGTCGAGGTTAAAGAGGGAGGGTGGATGTGACTCTAAAGAGATAACGAAACAGAGTCTCGTGGTGACAAAACACTTCTATGTCTTGGTTGGAGTGTTGGCGACATGAATTTACACGAGATAACGTTTCACAGCGCTATACATACACACTTCTCCACCCACACACATACATTTGAGTGTGTATCAACCTGGAGAAATCTGAACAGGCATTGTAGATTGCACCAATGCCAATTGTCTGGTTTTCATGCCATAGTTACACAAAGTGTCAATCACTGAGGGAAACTGAGTGAAGCATACATGCAAACTCCCTGTGCATCCTTTTTTACAACTACCTGTGAGAATCTATAATTATAATTATTTCAAAATAAATCATTTTAAAAAATTGAACAGTCAGGACCAAGACTTTAACCCTGTGGCAGTCCACCAAATACTTCATTCCAGGTAGAAAACGCAATAGTCAATTCTGTTTGAATAAAATTAGTTCTAGCAGCTATAAATTAACCTAACAAGTATGATGATCAACCTAACAAAAAAAATCAAGGGGAACTTTAATTGCTTTTCTGAAATTAAGGCAGATTACATCCACAGCCTTCCCTCAATGGATAAAGCTGGAGACTCTACCAGTGAGATTACCAGGACCAGCCCTTGATAGGCCGTGCTGGTCCTGGTGATGATGTCTTTTCTAAATGCTCAGAAACCACATATAGTAATCCTCGGATTTGATCTGAGATTAACAAAGAGATGATGTCAAGTGTTATGGTATGTTTCCCCATTTCCTCTAACCTATTGGTTTGTCTTACTTTCTTACATTCATCACACACTAAGTGTTCATCCCACATGCAGTATTGCTCTACACAGGGTCATTTGTCTTTCTCCCGACATTTAGCTCCAAGCTCTTTATTTTTGTGTAGAAACAGAGGAGGGAGCAACTAATTCAGCCTGGAGGGATCAGGCAGCTTCACAAAGTGGCCATTTAAGCTGGTTTTACCATGATTTTTTCTCCCTCCTCCAGAAGATTGATTGGAAAAGTCCTTATGACCTCATCAGCAATCCTCCTGCCAAACTAATTCTTCCATCCTTGAAAGATACACTTTGGTATGTTTGGCAATTAACCCAAGCAATCTAATCTGCTTCTCTAAACCAACAATAAAAGCCAACTCTTACTTCCCTACATCCTTTTCTTCCAAAATTAACTTAAAAAAATAAATGAAAATTCTATATAAAGTCCTCTGTTTTCTGTTTAAAACTCCGATGACAGAGATAAAAACCCAACTTCTTAATGTCATAGAATATTGTATCAGAAATAGATGTTAGAGGCCAGCCTCCTGTCACAGAGAAGAAATAGAGACTCAGAGGGTGGTGCAGCATGTCGAGTCAAGCAGCTGAGAGAAGGCAGACTTCCTACTCCCAGCCAGGGCCCCCTCTACCCAGCCATGTTTGCTAAATATTTTCTCACCTGTATTTCTAGGTATATTAGGATAGCTGCTCAAGGAAGAGGGCTTGCCCCCTGGTGAACTATATCAGACACTTCACAAGTCTCTTGTATTCCAAAGAGCTCCTTGAAGGCAACAACATCTGTGCCTCCTTTTTATTTTATTTTATTGCTTATTTTATTATTTTTTAATGTTAGTTAGGTTCTGAGTCTCAAGAAATCAACAAAGCCCCCACTGCCTAAAGAGGGAGTGAAAAGGGAAGCCCAACAATGCTTCAGATAAGATCAGGGACCCTCCCCATGTTCTCTTCCACATCACTATTGGCAGGAATGGAAAGGGGATCATTCACACTCTAGCAAGAGACCACCCTACAATTCTAACCTAGACAGTCCACAGCATTGCCTTCCTTGAGACCATCAGGACCAACCTCAGTATAACTGTAATGTTGTTTATGTCAACACAAAAGTCCCAGAACTCTCAGGTCAACTCTTGCCCCCATATGGCTCTGTGAGCAGTGAGGCAACCATCTCCCCAAATACACACACACACACACACACACACACACACACACACACACACAGAGTTCCTATCACCTTCCCTGCCCTATTTGTTTTACCTTAGCATTTATGATGATCTGACAAAGCATGTGCTTTATCTACTCTCTTTTCTCCCCTCTTCAAAAACGAAAGCCCTATGAGGACAAGAATTTGTGTTTGTTCTGTTCACTGCTCTACCTCTAATGCTGATACTTTGTAGGAGCTCAAAAATATTTGCCAAATAAATCTATCCCTACAACTATTTTTTAGTCTGTAAACAGACAATGTGACAACCAAAGGATGTCTGAGAAGTTCAAGAGGACAGAAGTCATTTGTAGCTACCAGAAAACTTGAAGGGAAGGCTCGAGTCCTAAGGATTTCCAGAAATGACACCAATCTCATTAAAGAATTGTGAATAGGGAGATACTCAGACTGAATATGAGCAGACATAGCAAGCAGTGTGCCTTTTGAACAGGAATAGAAATAACTTGGTATCTACTACGTGCCAAGCACTACGTCAGTAGGTTGTCACAAGAACTATACGAGGTGGTACAGATGAAGCAACAGGCAAAGAGGAGTTAAGTAACCATCTGAGATTCACAATTAATAATTGGCAGAGTCAGCTTTCAACCTGTCTCTCAGGCTCCAAAATCCATGCCCTTTCCTCTCTCGAAGCCTTCCTGTCCCCTTCATTCCAAGCAGTGAGGCCCCTGCCAAGAGCACCAGGTCTCAGTCCCTCAAAGGATCCTCCTCCAAGCCCCACATAACCAACAGGATCAATCAGCTCCCAGGCATGTGTTGCTGTCTTCCTCGCTCTCTTGTGTTTTTCCAGCTTCACTAGGGCGTAATTTACTAAATTATACGTATTTAAACTGTAGAACATAATGATTTCACTTCTGTATATATTATGAAATGTCTACCACAATCAAGTTAATTAAAACTCACATATTTAGCCTTTTGTGTGTGCAATGAGAACACATTATCTACTCTAACAAACTTCAAATATGCAATACATTATTAACTATAGTCACCATGCTGTATTTTAGAACCTCAAAATTTATTCATCTTACAACTAAAATGTTGTAGCCTTTGACCAATATCTCCCCATTTCCTGGCAAATCCCCAAACTCCCATCAACTATCATTCCACTGTTTCTATGAGTTGGACTTTTTTAAAGATCCCATGCCTAAGTGATATCATACAGTATTTGTCTTTCTCTGCTTGACTAATCTCACTCAGCATTATGCCCTTCAAGTTTATTCAGGTTATTGTCACAAATGGCAAGATTTCCTTCTTTTTTATGGATGAATAATATTATATTATACATACACACCATGTGAAAAAGTATAGAATTCACTAGAAAGTAATTCTAGTAAATTTTTAATTATTACATATTTAATAAAGAATAAATCCAGTGAAAGGGGGCTGATTAGAATATAACCTGCTGGTGTATTTTGTAAAGTTTTTGAGTATGATTTTATTAGTCATTTCCAAAACTTAGAACAAAAGAGACTTTTACATAAAAGCAGGAAATATATGGTTTTGTAACGAAGTCACACTAAGATAATGAACATGTGAATGAATTTTTGCTGAGGTTGTGATCCCTGGAGAAATCTTCCAGAAAAGAATTTACATTGTGAGTTCTGGCCAAGACGGAGGCACAGGTAGAAACCCTTCGCTTCCTTGCACAACCAAAATGAGAATAACAACCAATCTAAAAATCAATAAACAAACAGAAGTGCCAGAAAATCAAACTGCATGAAACTCCAACAACCAAGGAATTAAAGAAACAGTCAACCAGACCAACCAGACCAGTAAGATGGGTGGACAGAGAGAACCCTCAGCAAGGCTGCAGACCACACGGGCTGAGCTAGCTGAAAGAACCCCCACTGGGGGACCATGCAGGCAGGGCAGACCTTGCAAGTGGAGCTGACTGAATGGGAAACTGAGACTCAGGGCTGGCAGTGGACTATGGTAGGGGTTCCCATGGGGGTAGAAACTCCCAGTCTCACAAGAGAGTTCATTGAAAAGTGGGGCTAGAGCTGAACAAGTGAGCTGCATTGTTCCGTCTCTGGTCCCTCCTCACAGGCAGCACAGCAAGGAGGGTTGCCCTCCCCTGGTGAATACCTAAGGCCCCGCCCCCTTACAATTTGACAGGTGTGCCAAGACGAAGGAATATGGCCCAAATGAAAGAGAGCAAAACTCCAGAAAGAGAGCTAAGCAATGAGACATAGCCCACCTATGTGATGGAAAACTTAAAGCCCTGGTAATCAAAATGCTCATAGAACTGATTGAGCTTGGTTGAAAAGTGACAGAACAAATGAAAGATACCCTATGTAAAATAAAGCAAAATATACAGGGAACCAACAGTGATATGAAGGAAACTGGGACTCAAATCAATAATTCAGAACAAAAGGAAGAAATAAACATCCAACTGGAACAGAATGAAGAAACAAGAATTTAAAAAAAAATGAAAAGAGGCTGAGGAACCTCTGGGACAACTTGAGACATTCCAACATCTGAATTATAGGGGTACCAGAAGGAGAAGAGGAAGAGCAAGATGTTGAAAACTTATTTGAACAAATAATGAAGGAAATCTTCCCTATTCTGGCAAAGGAAATAGATTTCCACAAGTCCAGGAAGCCCAGAGAGTCCCAAAGAAGTTAGACCCAAAAAGGAGCACACCAAGGCACATCATCATTAAGTTATCCAAGATTAAAGATGAGAGAATCTTAAAAGCAGCAAGAGAAAATGAGAGTTACCTACAAAGGAGTTCTTATAAGATCATCAGCTGATTTCTCAAAAGAAAACTTGTAGGCAAGAAGGGGCTGGAAAGAAGTATTCAAAGTCAGGAAAGGCAAGGACCTACATTCAAGATTATTCTATTCAGCAAAGCTATCATTTAGAATGGGAGGGCAGATAAAGTGCTTCCCAGATAAGGTCAAGTTAAAGGAATTCATCATCACCAAGCTCTTACTATATGAAATGTTAAAGGGCCTTATGTAAGAAATAGAAGAAGATCAAAAATAAGAACAGTAAAAGGACAACAAATTCACAACTATCAACAACCAAACCTAAAAAAAAGAGAAAAACAATGAAAACAGAAACTAAGCAAACAATTAGAACAGGAACAGAATCAGAGAAATGGACATCACATGGAGGGTTTTCAGTGGGGAGGGGGAAGGGAGGAATAAGAGGGAAAATATACAGGGAAGAAGCATAATTGGTAGGCATAAAATAG
>PVIA01013329.1:0-32684 GCA_004024845.1 Tonatia bakeri | reverse complement strand
TTGCAGGGAGTGTGGGCGAGGCTTTACACGGAAGTCACATCTCATCACACATCAGAGGACACACTCTGGGGAGAAGCCCTATGTTTGCAGGGAGTGTGGGCGAGGCTTTACACGGAAGTCACATCTCATCACACACCAGAGGACACACTCAGGGGAGAAGCCCTATGTTTGCAGGGAGTGTGGGCAAGGATTTAGAGACCAGTCAGTTCTCATCACACACCAGAGGACACACTCTGGGGAGAAGCCTTATGTTTGCAGGGAGTGTGGACGAGGCTTTACACACAAGTCATCTCTCATCAGACACCAGAGGACACACTCAGGGGAGAAGCCCTATGTTTGCAGGGAATGTGGGCAAGGATTTACACAGAAGTCAAGTCTCATCAGACACCAGAGGACACACTCTGGGGAGAAGCCCTATGTTTGCAGGGAGTGTGGACGAGGCTTTAGAGACAAGTTAGTTCTCACCAGACACCAGAGGACACACTCAGGGGAGAAGCCCTATGTTTGCAGGGAATGTGGGCGAGGATTTACACACAAGTCAAGTCTCATCAGACACCAGAGAACACACTCTGGGGAGAAGCCCTATGTTTACAGGTGTAGTGAGTGAGTCATTAGCATTCAGTTGCATATCAATAGCCATAGGAAGTATACAGCCCCTTACACTCCCCAAGATGGTAATTAGTACAGAAGCAACTGGTTAAACAAACCCTCCAGTTTCATGACAAGACATGAGATGGACAGTGATATAGGGATGTCACCACCAATCTGGTTCATGGATTTTTTAGCTCCTATTCTAAAACTTTTTTCCATACACATATGAAGCCCAATATCTCATTCCCATCACTAAAAGCAGGTTGTTCCTCAAGAGCCACAAAAACTCATACTCTCAGCCACAGAAATTCAACTCCTGCAAATGTGTAAATCTTGAGTCAGTTTACTTTGGTTACTGCTCAGAGAGAGGGATTTGAGACAGACTCACCAGAGAAGAGAGTTCCCCAGACTCCTGGGAACTGAGGCCTTTTCTCCTACTGGGCTCCCTACCCTCCTTCCTTGGCTTCTCTTGGCTCTTCTAGTTTCCTGCAACCTCTGGAGACTCAGAGGTGAATGACAGGGAGGGATGTATGCTTGTGCAGGGACATGAGCCTGGCTCAGTCTGGGCACCTGGTCATCCTCACTGTCCTTGCTGCCCCTTAAAGGTCAGCATTTCCTGGTGCACAGCATTCAGATTCCACATCAGTCCATAGTGGGTGTGAGTCTCAGCTCTGTCTTCTCCAGCTGTGTGACCTAAGGCGAGATTCTCACCTTAGCTGCCTGCTTCCTAGTGTATACACTGGGAATGGGAACTCCAGCCTTTGGGTTTGACATTCAAAGTTGAGTCAGCACAGACAGAATCTGGCAAGATCGCTGAGATCACAAGTCCTGCTGAACAGCCTTCAGTGCCCATGTCTTCTGGGTCTTTAGCGCTGGACAAAGGAAGATCAGGACAGGGTAGGGGTCTGTCGCCAAACTCAGAATTTGAGCAGACCCCACTGCCTTCCCCACATAGACTCAAGACTCAACTGCCCTGAGAAGGAAGCCTTAGGTGGGGGTGTGCCTGCCTCCAGATTACCACCCTCTCACTGAGCTTGTGCACCCTCAGAGCCTCCTCAACACAGGCAGGTGATACTGAAAATACCCTGTGAAAAAAGACCCTCACCCGCCCCTTGCTGAGAACTGAGGGGCTGAGAACTGACACTGGGAATAGCATCTACCTACACTGGTGTGTTAGGCAGGATAGATGGTAAGCTAAGGCAGGGAGGACAAGGAAGTCATGTGTCACCCACTAACTCAGCAGTCCTGGGCCTAGTCCAATTTTGTCAGATGGTCCAGCATCACAAGAAACACCATGCTACCACATTGAACTTCTAGGTGCCATTTCCACCATGTGGGAAAGAAAGGCTTTGAAACTATTCATCCCAAGGCCTAGCAGATGGGAGGGGATCCACAGCACTCAAGGAAAGGGCCCATAACACAAAATTGGCTAACTGTTTGCCTCTGTCCACTGTTTTATGATGGGTCCCTAAAGTTTACAGAAAGAGCCCATAGATAACTTTGGGTAACTGCTTTAACTGTCTCCTGTCTCATCAATTTTACAAGATGACCGAATGGGGTCCAAAGTCAGAGAAGGATTTGGGCTAATGAACTCACACATACCTATGTTTGAGTAGTCTCATCTCCCCATGGAAGCTGGCACCACTTTTACCTGTCAATCAATATGTAACTTCTTTGACCCCATCCCACCAACTATATAAGTCCTCAGGACAAAGGATCTGGTGCTCTTGCCACCCAACTTCATGCATTTCACTCCCATCTCAGCAAGACCTGTCCTCTTCCATGAGAATGTATCACTAATAAACCCTGCTTGCATGCTAATACACTTGCTGTTCTGTAATGCTTTACTGCATTGGCAAGAAGAGCCAAGTTTCTCCTGTGACAGGTGCACCCAGTCTACATATGGCATTCATGAAGCCTGCAACACAGGAGCTTCTGTAATGCACTTTCCCGGTACCTGGGTCCCACAGGGCTTCACACACCACTGACACCATCTCAAAATTATTACTTATTATATCTTTTAACTTTTGTTTGGGAAGTGAAGTCTAATGGGATAATGGACATTAACAATGTTTGTCATTCCTGTCCACCCATTCCCACATATTGTCCACAATGCCCCAGGAGCACAAAATTCCCATGATCCAAATGAGTGGGAGTCCAGTGAGACTCAGGGTGAGAACAGGGTAAACATCTACATCTGCACAAGCATAAGGAAGGGTGCTAACAGCTCCCAGAGGTCACACTTCTTAGAACCACAGCTGAGTTCAATATACAGAGATGGCAAACAATTAGTGAGGACCCCATCATACCCTCTCCTGCATGAGGGAGACCTAAGCATGACTCGCCCTGTTCCTGCTGGAGTGGGTTCACCAAAGGGGGACACCCACCCCCATGACCTGGAATGATGACCTTTCTGTCCTCCCAGTGCCAGGGCTCCAGGCCCAAAGCCCCAAACCCAAAGCCATGTGCCCACACCCAACCCAGACTGTGCAGTCTGAAGGCCAACACCAGATGCCAGGGACTGACACCAGACCCTTAATACCAGATTCCACACACCAGAACCAAAAGCTTCATCTGCACATGGACCTCGCATGTGAACCCAGGACACAATGCCACATCCTAAGAGGTGCAAGAATACAGTCACACAACTGAATATATTTTGACTCTGAGGCATGGACCCTGGATGCAGGACACAGTTCTTTAACCAAGATACCATGGCCAGAATTTGGAGCTGGAGCCAGACACCAGGTCCCTGTTGCCAGAGGCCACAGGCAGGAAGTAAACCAGATACTCCCATTGTAAACAACCCTGTGATTCAATAAGATAAAACCCATGTCTCACCACATGCTAACTTCAAAATCTTGCCAAACCCAGCAGCAATGGGCCAAAGACAGTGAACAAAAAGGATGCTGACCTTGGAGGGCAGATGTCCATGACCTCTTAGCTGCAACAGTTTCAGGAGTTAGCACTGTCTCACCATTCATTCCACTCTGCCAGCTTTTCAAAACTGGAGGATTAAAAGGATTATTTTCTACAAACCTTGTCAGCTCTAACACCTGTGGGATAATAATAAAAATAACAATCAGATCAATACCAGATATTCAACATTTAATACATGCACGAGTAAGAAGGAATACCAGACAATGAGGTGATATCAGGTATAAAGGACCTTTGGGAAAACAGGGTCTTACAGAGGTAAAATGGGTGATAAAGAGGTAATTTATGAAAAGTGCAGCCTTCGTGGAATGTTACTTTTTGTTAGGCAATCGCACAAACTACAGGACACAAGCTAAATTAATAAACTCTTCCAAATTTCATCAACATAATCATTCAGTTTAGAATAGGTTACTTTGCTTAAATTGTTAAATCTTGTGGCAGCAGCAGCAGACATAGCCTGAGAGAGTGACCAGCTGCTAGGACAGCCTTGCATAGCTCACAGGGAGTCTAAGGACTGAGTGTCTCTCTCCACTTCAGTGCAGACCATCCACCTTGGCCTGCAGCTGGTGGAAGGCAGCGGGGCCTGTAAGCCTAAGGCAGGTGACCATGAAGCTACAACCAGGAGGTGAGCCATGGCCACACAGGTGGAACAATGACGCAGTCAGGACCTCCATGCCACCGGGACATCAGGCAGTAGGGATATGGGAGCTTTTAAAACATCAATGCAGTTGGGACATCAATGAGTGGGGACATTGATGCAGGAGGATGAAGGCACAGCCAGGACACTGACACAGAAAGGATATCGACACAACCAAGATATCTAGACAGACAGGACAATGGCACAACTCACATATTGACTCAGTTGACATATTGATGCAGATGGTACAGAAGTGTGACTAGGACAATGAGGGAACTGGGACATCAACAAAGATAGGAAAGTGGCACAGCCAAGAAATCTATGCAGGTGGGACAGCGCACAGCGGGGATATCAATGTAGATGGGATATTAAAATGCAGGCAACACAGCAGCACGACCTCTACATCAACACAGACACAACAGTGGTGTGAAAGGGCACAAACACAGACAGGACATCAGCATGGCCAGGACATCAAGGCAGAGGGGACCTAGACAGAATCACGATTTCAGCGAGGCTGGGACATTAGTGTGGCAAGGATGTGGACACAGGAGGAACATCGATGCTGACAGCATATCAACACACACGGAACATTGGACCACAGAGACATGGACACAGCTGAAACATGAACACAGGTCTGGCCAACAAAAGGCATCTAGTTACCTGACGGAAAGACTCCACTGTTGTACATGGGGGAGGGAAGGGAAAATGAGCTGCAAATCCGTTTATGTGCAAGTAATAACATCCATGAGTAAGTGCCATTCCATTCAACATTCACAGATCATTCACTACAGCTGACAGCCTTTTCTACTGGCCTGCACTAAGGTGTTCTTCCCAAGATGCATTTGAAACAAGAAGAGCAACACACAGAATTGTGACTAGGACAATGAGGGAAGAAAATTCATTAGAAAATTTTGCTAAGTGACCATAATGAGCCATAAAACAAGATTAAACAAATTACAAAGAACTAAAATTATATACAGTATAATTCCTGCTCTCATTGCTGTTAATGTAGAAATTGGGAACAAATAGTAATTAATAGGTCCCTACATTTAAAAATTATGAAATACACTTCTAAACAACATTGTAATCAATAGTGGTTGATATTCCACTGGAATAAGCAACTTTTCCTGCCGACCTGCACGAAGGTGTCATTCCTAGGAGCAGTATGCACACTTAGAACACTTTGGAAATGACCAAATTGTACCATCCACCAGTTTTCAAAAAACTTCAAAGGACTGAAATTATAAAAAAATACACATATTGTCCTCATGGCTGCTAACATAAAAGTCAGAAACAGAAAATAACTAGAAAGTACTTTTATTTAAATATAATGAAAGACACCTCAAATAATGTTCCATGAACCCTTGGTAGATAATTCACTATTGCCAATGACTTTTCCTGCTGGACTGTACGAAGCTGTTATTCCCAAGTGACACATGACATGGCAGCAGAGAGCCACACTTGGAACATTTCTCAAAGGGACCATCCTGTGCTACAGACAGGTTTAACACACTTCAAAGGACTGAAATTATACACAGTATGTTTGTTTCTGTCATTGCTGTTAATATAGAAATTGGGAACAAAAAGTATCTACAAGGTCCTGATATTAAAACTTACTAACTACATGTCTAAATAACATTTCAATCAACATTCATTAATATTCTTCTACAGTCAATCACTTTTCCTGCCGCCCAGCTGCTAACCTGTTATTCCCACAATGCCCACGAGATGGCAGCAGAGATACACACTTGGAAACTGTTCTATTTGCTTGGCCAAAAGGTTCATTCAATTTGTAGGTAAAGACACAATGAAAGAGACATTTTCCTTTTCCTCAGTAACTTCATTGAACCATGTATTAACCATCATGTCCCACTATTCTGCAATCTTTCAGGCATCTTCATTATTCCATCTTCCCAAAAGTTTTTATCTTTTAGCCAAGCCAATATAAAGCCAGTTTCAACAAGCATCACAGCACTGAAATTACGTACAATATGTTTATTAAGTGCTCCTATTGTCCTTCAGCCAGAATTCACTACAAATGGGTGACTGGGAAGGCCTTATATTTGGTAGTTATGTAATGCACTTCTAAATAACCTCAAAAATAGAACAATTTGAATTACAAAATAAACTGAATTGGGATAAAGATGCTGATGCAGTAATTAAATATAAAGAGCACTCAGGGAAGATCTTAAAAAAACAGAATGTAGTACCTCACCCTACTGACATGTAACTGTTACAACTGCATCCTGATTGATAACCAGCCCCCCTGCCTCTGTAAACGGCTTGCTGCTTGTTATTGATAACCAGCCTCTCTGCTTCTGTAAACGGCTTGCCGCTTGCTTTATAAACCCTGGAGAAACTCAGTACCGGGCTCAGCGTTTGGGGTTTCTCTCCCCTGAGCCCATGCACGTAATAAACTCGTTATTCCGCCATCTTCCACATGTGAGTAAGTGATTTTCCGTAACAATACTACTTACCAAAACTTATGAAAAACATCTTCACCCTTCAAAGAAACATTATCAAAAAATAAAAGATGAAGCCCTGGCGGGTGTAGCTCAGTGGATTGAGCGCGGGCTGCGAACCAGGCATCGCAGGTTCGATTCCCAGTCAGGGCACATGCCTAGGTTGCAGGCCATGTCCCCCAGCAACCGCACATTGATGTTTCTCTCCCTCCCCCCCTCTCTCTCTCCCTCCCTCCCTTCCCTCTCTAAAAATAAATAAATAAAATCTTTAAAAAAAAGCTGAAAATATACAAGTTTTGTGCCTTTACTTATAACCTAAAATAGTAAATGAAATCTAGAGAAAGTAGACAGAAACGTGCACGTTGACATATCTGCAAGTGTATATACATAAAATGATAGTTTTTTTTAACTCTTGGAATAGAATTTTGAATAAATGCTTTCTCATTGTTTAAGTAAGCAGTAACAAAGTAAATTAAAAATGCTTTTCAAGCACACTTGAAACTTTTTTAAAAATGACTATATTTAGCTAGAAAGCAGGTTCAACAAAATGTCTCAAAGACTATGTTTATTACTCTCTTTGCCATTATTTGGAAATCAGTCATAAGGTAACTAGAAAGTCCCTATGTTTAGATGTTTTAAAATATACTTCTAAATACCTTCCAAAATAAATCACAGAGTGGAAAATAATTTACATAGAAAAATAATAAAAATACTGCATACCAGAGCCAGATCTTCCTGTTTTCAAACATGATCAAAGCTTCAAACTGCTTCCCAACCAAAGGTGATTTTTGCCCCCAAGAGGTCTTTAGACAATGTTCTGAGCCATGTTAGATTGTCCTGAGGGGGACGGAAGTGAGGCTGCTGGCAGTGAATAGAGGTCTTGGATGCTAATGAGAACCTATAATGCAGAGGACAATCCCCCAGGAGAATGAATTCTCTGGCCCAAAAGGTCCATGGTGCTGAGAATGAGAAACCCTACTTTGTATCATGAAGACTGCATTAGAATACAAACAGTATGTACCTTTGCACCCTATATTTGAAATGCTGCCTTTCTTAGACAGGAAGCCTGAAGTGGAAACTTAAAGAACCAAAAATGCCAGCCATCTTGCAAATATTGGGGAGAAGTGTCCTAGGCTATAGGTCAGGAGGCAAAGGAAGATCTGTCCACTTAGGAGACCAGATCACACTGTGACTACACAGAGTAGTCATCTGAGGATCCCTGCTTCTTTCCATTGCTTTAATGACTGATTCATCATGTCACTTAGAACAAAGAGTCTTACTCTGTTAGATTCCAGATTTTACCATCTCAAGTTTTTTTTTGTTTGAAAATATGGACATTTGCTACATTCTGTGTTCCTCAGATTTCCTGTAACAACATACTTCTGATTTCTAGAACACCATGCTTCCAGGCCCTAAACTCATTTGAAAGGCTAAGAAGGATATTTACTCTTTTATTTAGTTATTAATGTATTCATGACTAACAAAGAGAATTTTTCTAGGTCCTCACATTACCTCACTTCTTGTTTTCTTTCACTTTTTAACTATTCCTACATCACATACAGCTACAACCATGTACTGAACATTATTGCATGAGAGCAAGTTTACCTTCCTAACTCATGCAAACCAAGGGAAAAGTTTCACAAACAGAATTTAGTACAATGATGGGGAAATAACATGCAGAAATAAGTATGAAGAGATACTAAGTTAAAGATGTAATTTTTTAACAAGACTTGCTAGCAACAAAGCAGGTTTTAAAAAAAAAAAAAACCCTGGAAATAACAACATATAGAATCTGTGTGAAGGAAATTGGAAATTGCTACCCAATAACAGAAACTTTAGCAAATGAAAAGTATCATCATATTCTTGGATTTCAGAAAAAAACACACAATGAAACCCATTTACCAAAGTTGTCTATAAATGTAATATAATGTAGATTACTATAGAAAAGTGGTCCCAAAGGAAGTGGTCAGTTAAATTGGGACCTGAGATGTGTACCGCAGTCTGGACCCCTTTCCTGTTCCCCACAGAGAGGCTGTATCTGCCTCCACTCCCCTCACCTCAGAGCCCCCACGCAGCTCACCTCCTTCCCCTGGACCACGTTGCTTGCATCGCGTTAGGCTGTGAACATCACCTTGTGACTACGGAGACTGGCGGCCGGCAGCACCTAATCTCCAGTCCGTGCCGTTGTTCATCTATCCACCAGAACTGCCCGCCCCTCACACCTGCCAAGCTGAATTTGCCTCCCGCCCAGCCCCACCCCATCTGTGGCCCCTTTTCACCTCCAGCCCAGTTGCAACTCTGACCTTAGACAGACCCCGCCCCTCATCTGTAGGTTTGATTTTTAGTAGTCCAATTAAACAAAAATAGCCAGGAATCAAGTATACTTGTGGACATACAGTTTAATGCATACATTAAATACATTAATATAGTGAATACATTAATACATATACTTTATGTACATAATACAGTATGTGCATTATGAATTAATGTACATAATACACCAATGTAACAAAATACACTAAGTAACAAATATATTAATAACATATACTTCATAAAATTATAGACAACTCTGAAAAAGAACTTCTTCAGACAATACAAATAAAATACACAAACTGGGAGAAAATATGAATTACCTAAAACATTGGGGTGACAGAAGATGGAAAGTGAAAGAATGGGAAAGGATACATAGGATGGTGCAAAACTAGCTTTAATCTTTTAATCAGAAACACAAATCACATGCAACTTACATAATAATATGCAGTAGACTTCGAGGTAAAAAGCATGACTAGAGATGATGAGTGCTTCAAAAAGCTTAATACACCCAGAAGATCCAAATTCACCATGTACTTACTATCATAAACTTAAATTATATAGAACGGAGACACAAAGAAAAATTTATAATCATAATAGATTTAACAAACCTCTCTCACCAGAGTTAGAGCATACCTCTTTCAGAAACAAGAGACCACCTCTCAAAATTCAGTAAGGATGTAAGAAACACCATGAGCAGCAAATTGGATTCCACATTCACAGATAAGCAACAGATTATACACGACTTTCCCTGCTGACCTGCACTTAGGTGTTATTCCCAAAATGAACACAAGATGGCAGCAGAGATGCATGCTTAGAACATTTTTTACATCGACCATATTGCAATGAAACAAGTTTCAACAAAAATTCAAGGAATTGAAATTACATGAAGTATGTTTCTTGCTCTCACTGTAGCTAATCTACAAATCAGTTGTAAAATGTAACTAGAAAGTCCTTACATTTAAAAGTTATGACATACATATCTAAATATCCCTCAAAATGAATCACAATTGGAGTTCAAAATAATTTGAACTGATTAATAACAAAGATAATACATTAAAAACCTGTGGGAAAATGTAGTGAAAAATCTGCACATTAGGGGGAGACAGCTGAAAATTCACAGCTTTTGCATCCATATCACAAGCCCAGATAAATAAATTAAATCCAGGAAAATGAAAGAATGGAAACGTGCAAGGAGAAATATGTGGAAGGGTATAGACTTAAAACAACAGCAGTTAGTACCTGTTTGGGTAGGATTTTCAATTAATTTTTATTTTTCTGTATAATTAAGTAAGCTGCAACCAAAAAAAAAGCAGTCTCGGTTGGGGTTTAAAAAAAAAAAGGTACGAGAGGAAAAATTGGTGTAATTTTAAAATAATAATAACTCAGACTGCTGTGGTGACACCAGAGGCCTTTTGTCTGCTCACCCAGCCTGATCTCCTCAGAGGGGCCCCTTTTCCAAAGGGCACTACTTTGTGTGTAAACACAGCAGAATGAAGAGGAAATTACTGGGTTATACCAGAATGGGCAGACCAGCACAGCCTGAGGTGAAGTAGGCCCCAGGGCTGCCTCACTTCAGGGCCTCCTTGTAGCCTTGAAGCTTTAGAACTAAGCAGCAGCGCTACTGAGCTGACCCACAGCGGTGCTGCTTCAAAATTCACCTCTAACGATACTGAGCTTCCTAACAGCCATGTTACACTCACAGTCATTCTGTGTCAAATTGGAGCCATTTGTATGACATAAAGTTTCCTTCTTCCGCACACCCTAACTCTGAAACTCCTGCTGGCATTGAATTGGAGTCAATGACTATCAGTTCACAGACACCAGAGTCCAAAACAGACACAGGCCCTGCAGTCCAGAACCGGGATCCCAGAGCAACCCAAAACCAAAAGCTGAACCCCAGGCCCCAGCCCCAATCCCAAAACTGTCCCCACAACCCAGGCCAGACCATTGACCCTGAATGCCAGACCTCAGACACCAGAGACTGACAGAAAACCCTGGACACCAGGTTCTGTACATCAGACCCTAGAAAGCTGCACATGGACCCCACACACCCACCCAGGACACAAAGCCACACCCAAAGAGACTCAAGATCCCACACACACAGACACACATTCAACCCCAAGCCACAGACCCAGGAGACAGAAACCAGATCTGTAACCAGGACCCCACAGCCAGACTCCAGAGCTGATGCTGGGCAATGGAGCCCAGTTGCCAGATGCAGGAGTGGGACCGAGTCCTCACAATATAAACAGAGCCAGGAGCCAATAAAGAACATTCCTGACTCTCTAAGTCCAAGCAGCTGGCCTCAAAAATAGTTTTTCAAGTCAATGTAAGTTTATGAGGGAAGAAAATAACTCCCAGCACTACTAAATTATGCCAAGCCCTGCAGAAATAGACCAAAAAGGCTGACAGAGCAAAAAATAACAAAAATGCTTACCTTTGCCAGGAGATGTCCATGATTTCTCAGAGGCTGCACTTCCCAGAAGTTAGTGTCCCGGTCATGAATGTCACATGGCCGGCTCACCAACACTGTGGCAGGTTAAATAATTATTTTTGTCTTACCTTCCAAATTCTAACAGCTGGAATAACAATCAAATTGACATAATCTGATTAATGGGATGAATTCAATGTCTAATACAAGGGCAAGGAGAATTCATATTAAAGCGAATACCAAACATAGTGAAGTAATATGGTGTATAGGTTATTTTGGTAAATGGAGGAATAGAGTCTTAGATTGCAAAGTGGAAAGGGGAGACATGCCGGTAATTTAGAGAACAAAGGCAGCATACCTGGCAGGTTGATTTTTGTTGGGCAACTCCCAAAACTTTAAAACACAAGGAGTACAGTAAGAGGGTCAAAAAGCTCTTGCTAGGAGTCTTACTGTCTGAAGCTGAGGTGATTGTGCTGAAGCTTGCTTCCTAAACCAAAATGTGGCAACTAAACCTCTCAGGAAGAAATGAGATGACAATCCTAAATAATTTCTCAGTCTTCCCTTTCTTAACAGCCAGTTTAACATCAACATGCCAAGTGCAACATGTTGGCCTCTTCATTCTCACCTTTGAAACTGTAAATAGGAGTTGTATACCCATAAGGTACATCTGTACATTGTTGTTGGGGGCCACCCTGCCTGGTCTCAGGAAGCTGTGACCCCCTGTGACTTTAGGCTGAGTGAGAGACCTCCGGACCAGGAGCCACTAAGGAGACAAAACTTATTCCTCTGGCATGAACGCTACCTGTTCGGTGCTTGGCCTTTAATGCTTAATCAGTTAACCAATGACGGGTAAGACTCCTCAAGGAAGGAGTAACCTAAGACAGGCACTGATCACGTAAAGGCCTCTGGGATGAGACTCACAGGGCTGTGGAAATGAAGGGGCTGTGGAAAGGAAGGGGTGATCGACATCAACCCCTGCCCCCTCTAAGCCTGAGTCTTTGTACTTAAATGTGAGAAATCCAAGTCTCCTGGCTGCCTCTGTCTCCTGCCCTTCTCAGGGCTAAGCAAATAGCCAAAGGGGCAGCTCAGACCGGAGATGGCAGACCCCCCGGAGTAATCAGGCCTGGGACATAGAATATGAAAGATCCTATGAGATCTGTTTGCTGGAGGATGTTATTAACTTAGAATTTAAAGGCACACACAGGAAACCAAAACTAACCCTTTGAGCCATGTAGTCCTTTCATATGATACAACTCCAATCTCTGCCCAGAATCAGTAGGAGTTCTGTTAGCATCTTTGTAAGTTATCTGTCCCCTTTGATCCTTTCTGCCAGACTGTGAATCCACAAACCGAGTCTACTTTCTCAATAAAAACCCAGTGGGGTAAAGAAACAGGGTGCTCCCCACATGGAGAGTGGCCAATCCATTCTTTGCTTCCCCACAGAAAATTGCTTCTGTGTATGATTATTTCTCATGTTTTTGATGAGCCATCCACAGCATTTGGGTGCTCACTGCCAGCCGGTGAGCACGTGTCACATTGTTCCATATTTCCCTGACATAATCAGTCACTTTTAAGAATAACTTGCTTTACTTAAATTGTTAAATCTTACTTAAGTAAAAGGTGATGTACACATACTCCCCAAATTCACCTTGTATTAAACACCTCACTGCTTGCTTATGTGATGGGGAAACGATCTTTCCTGTGACCTCAAGATTAGCAAATGAAAATGGCAAAATGTAAGACACACATAGGCAGGAGAACCTCACTCACAGGACAGAGTCAGAAACCCCACATGCAGAACAGCATAAATAAGGCAGCAATGATGTGAGGGGCCGTGGGGCTTCACAGTGCCCTTGCAAAACAGCAATAGCAGCTGCTGAGTAAGTAGTTGTCATTCCCATGATGTGCACTAGATGACAGTAGAGAATAGAATTTCTGGGCACGGGGTATGTGAGAGTGAGCGGGGTCCACTCTGCCAGCCCAGAGGGTCCTGTGTCATCAGCTCTGCATTCTCTGACTGCCAGGAGGGGTCTTACCAGAGAGAGTATGGGGCCCTGACACATCAGATCATTAATGGACTTACCACCAACAAAATTTTTTCTAACTCCTCACATTACCTCATTTCTTCATATTTTCTTTCAAGCATTATCTATTTTTACATGGTTTCACATAACTAGAGTAATACAATTTAATTACTGTATGATAGCTTATTTACCTTGATGAATCATGAAAAGCAATGTAATGACTACAAATAATAGAATTTATTACAGTGAGGGCAAATAACACACAGAAATAAATATCCTTTATGTATATAGAAACAGTAAGTTAAAGATAGAATAGAAAAGAACCAATAGCAACAAAACAGATAAAATACCCAACATTAACCTTAGCAAGAATGTGCATGATCTGAATGAACAAAATGTTAAAATGATGCCCAATGAAAGACACTTGAACAACTGAAAAGTAACATCATGTTCTTTTCAAAAAACATGAGAATGTCATTGCCCCAAAGTTGCTTATAAATTGAATGTGATACAGTTTAAAGTATCTACATTTTAAAACTAAAACAAACTCATTTTCAGTTCACTTGTTAAAATGAGGAAAGTAAAGAGAACTCTGGAAAAGCAAGTTAATAAATACAACCTAGCCAAACCACATATAATTATGCATTGTGTTACACACCTACATTAAGTAAAACAGTGGCATAATGGCCTTTGAGTAGACAAATTGATGGGACAGAATCCAAAGTGCAATAATAAATGCAAAATTACATGGAAATTTTTTTGATAAAGGTATCTCCTTAGATCTATGGGAAAATATTTGTGATATAATAAGAGGAATTAGAACAACTGAATGGGGAAAATATTGGGCCCCCTACATTAAATCCTTCACCAAAATCAATTCTGCAGTTGATTTTAATAACCACTCATAACTAATATAAAAAAAACTGAGAGCTATCTAAAATATACCAAGGGATGTAAAGTGAGAGAGTGAAAAAATTACACTATACTAACATTAATAAAATAAAAAACACATAGTAGACTTGAAGACAAAAGAAACCTACTGCAAATAAAAATGAATACTTCATACCAGTAAGTTCAATTTACCAGTTAAATCCAAATTCTTAGTCACTTAATAACATAAACTCAAAATTATATAGAACAGAGCTACATGGAAAAATACACAAATTAGTACTCATAGTAGGAGATTTAACAAAACTTTAATGTTTAGGTTCTGTTTCAGAACCAATAAAGCCCACAAAAAATAGTAGAAATATTTTTAAAAATAACATGATAAGCAAATTGCATTGAATGTGCATAAATACTTCACTATGCCTCAAAACTGCCAATTACAGATGCTTTCAAATCACCCTAGAAGTTTTCTTAAATACTGACCATATACTGATATAAAGCAATTTCAAACAAATTTCAAATGACTGGCTCATTCACATTTCTGGCTTTCATTGCCATTAATCAAGAAATCAGTAACAACAGAAAACTAGAAAATACTTATATTTACAAATTATGAACTACACTTCTAAATAACCACCCCAAATAAATCACAATTGGAGTTAGAAAATAATTTGCATGGAATGATACTAAAAATACTGCATATCAAGGCCAGATGACTCGGGTTCCAAAGATGATCACAGCTTCAAGACCAGTGGTTTTTGCTCTGGCTGGTGTACCTCAGTGCATTGAGCACAGGCTGGGAACCAAAGGGTTGCCAGTTGATTTCCAGGCAGGGCACATGCCTGGGGTGCAGGCTAAGTGTGGTGAATACTGGCCAACAGTGTCCATCACTGCAGATGCTCATCAAAACACGAGAAAAACATACACACGGACAACTGAGTCCTGTGGAGAAATAAGTACAAAACAGCCACTCTCTCTAGCGGAGAACACCCTGATTCGCCGCCTGAGCAGGCTTTTATTAAGAATACGGATACAGTTTGTGGATTACAGTCTGGCAGGGAAGATCAAAAGTAATAGGTAGCTTTCAAAGGTGCTGGTAGATCTCCCGCTGGGATTCTGGGCAGAGTTTGGGGTTTTATCACTTAAAAAGACTACAGGACCTGAAAGGCTAGTTTCATTTCCTGCCTGTGCCTTCATATTCTAATTCAATATATCCTCCAGCAAGCAGATCTCACAGGATCTTGCATATTCTATGTCCTAGGCCTGATTACCCCGGGGGTCCACCGACTCTGGTCTGGACTGCACTGCCCCTGTTATTTCTGCAGGCCTGAGTTGGGCAGAGGAGACAAAGGCAGCCAGGAGACTTGGATTTCTCACAACTAAGAACAAGAACTCAGGCTTTGACAAAGCTGAGGGGGCAGGGGTCAATGATGATCACCCCTTCATTTCCACAGCCCCCCAAGTCCTTCCGTGAGGCCTCCACGTGATCATGCTTGTCAGGCTATTCCCCCTTTGGGAAATCTTACCTGTCATTGGCTAACTGATCAAGCATTGGGGGCAGGCACAGAACAGGCAGCGTTCATGCCAGGGAAATAACTTTTGTCTCCTTAGTGTCTTCTGGTTTGGAAGTCTCTTACTCAGCCTTAGCCATGGGGGGCTACAGCTTCCTGAGACCAGGTAAGGCAGACCCCGACAGCTAAGTCCCCAGAGGGGGACATGGGAGAGGCAACCACATGTTGATGTTTCTTTGCCTCTCTTTCTCCTTCCCTTCCCCTCTCTCTAAAAATACATAAATAAAATTTTCAAAAAAAGATCAGTAGTTTTCAACCTAAGGTTGACTTTGCCCCCAAAGGGACATTTGGCACATTATATAGAGACCTTTCAGGTTGTCCTTAGGGAGAGTTAAGGTGGAAGTTACTGTCATGCAGTGAATAGAGATAATGATTGCTAATAAGCATGTACAATGTGAAGAAAAAAAAAACCAATCTCATAACAATGAGAACCCCTACTCTATATGAAGCAAGATGAAGAATCAATTAGGATACAAACAGCACATGAATTTGCACCCTAGATCTGAAATCACACATCTCTCTGGACAGGCAGCCTGGAAGTTGAGAGCTAAAGAACAACAAAAAATAAACAAAAATGCCAGCCATCTTGCAAAGACTGGGGAGGAATGTCCTTGGCTAAGAAGACACCCACGGAAGCTCAGAAGCCAAGGAAGATGTGACACCTTAAGAGAGTGAACCACACTGTGATAAACCACAGCACTGAGAGTCACTGTCTCCTTTCATTGCCCATAAATCACTCTTCAATAATTGTTTCTTAAAATCACTTAGAATCTATAATCTTTCTCTTTAAAGAGAAAGATTATTCTCCATTCTCTTATGGAGAATTCTCCATTCTCTTATGGAGAATTCACCATTTAACATTCTCCACTTTGAAAATGTGGACCTTTGCCATACTGTGAGTTCCTCAGATAACCTGCAGGGGGCACAATTTTACTTACAAAATGCTTCTGCTTTCTAAAACACCACTGCTCCAGGTCCTAAAGTCATTTACAACGCTAAGAATCATGCTACTCTCTTATTTAATTATTAATCAACTTATAACTAACACATTTTTAACTCATCTTCATGCTTTATTCCAAGCTTTAACTATTTTTTCATGCTTTATACAGCTAAACTAACATAATTTTATTATTGCATGATAACTTATTTACCTTGACAACTCATGAATATCAACCTAAAGTTATCTTAAATAATACAACTCATAAATTGTGTGGTAAATAACATGCAGAAATAAGTTACTCTTTTGAATACACAAAGAGTAATTTAAAGATATAATCAAAGGAAAAAACCAATGGTGCACTCCCAAATCCAGTGTCTGCTCTAGACGACGTGCTCATAAAAAGTGATCCCAAGGAACTGCTGGTCACTGACATTGGGACCTGAGACTTGTACCTCGAAACAGTCTTTAAAAAAAACTACAGTCACTGATATTTCACTATAATCAATAACTTTTCCTGCTGACCTGTACTAAGGTGTTATTCCCAAAAATTCTGACAAGATGGCAGCAGACAAGTACACTTCTGACACATTAGTGGCTTGGCCAAACTGTTCATTCGATTTTTACTTATAAAATGATAGTGGTTTTATTTTTTAACCTCGGGTTAAAATTAATTTTAAATAGATTCTACTTTCTTCATTGTTTAAGGATGCTACAACAAACAAAGTAAATTACAAATGATTGTCAAGCACACCGGGAACTTCTAAAAACCTGACTCTATTACACTGTAAAGCAAGTTCCAACAAATGGCACATACAACATGTTTACTGCTTCCTTTGCCCTAATCTAGAAACCAGTCAGAAGGTAACTGGACAGTCCATACCTTGAGACATTTTAAAATACGCTTCTAAATACCATTGCCATCAAAGGCCGTTGAGATTCCACCAGAACGCATCACTTTTATTGACCAGCACTAAGGTGTTATTCCCAAAACGAACAAGAGATGGCAGCACAGAATAACACTTGGAGCCTTTTTTTTTTTTTTTCCTTGACTATATTGTACTGTGGAGCAAGTTTCAAAAAAACATATCAAAGGATTGAAATGATATAAAGTATGTTTCTTGCTTTCATTGCATCTAGTCTAGCAATCAGTACTAAAAGATAAGTAGAAAGTCCTGATATTTAAAAATTATGAAATACACTTCTAAATAACTCACAAACTCAATTACAATTGCAGTTAAAAAATAATTTGAAGTCAATGATAATAAAAATAACACACAAAGAACACTCTGGGAAATGTATCGATAAATCCACACATTAAGGAGATAGCCTGAAAATTCAAAAATTTTGCATCATATTACAAACCTGAAATAATAAATTAAGTTCAGAGAAAGTGGAAGAATGAAAATGTGCAAGTAGTGATGTGTGGAAGGGTATATACCTTTTTTTGTTAAATGATTTTTTATTGTTATTCTATTACAGTTTCCCAATTTTTCCCCTTTGCCCTCCTCCACCATCCCACCCCACACACCCCCACCTTGTTTAGAAGCATGTATACCTAATATAATAGCAGCTATTACCTGTTTGGGTAGGATTTTCAATTATTTTTACTTTTCTTTTTTTTTTTAAAGCTTTTTTTTTTAAATTTCATTTATTTATTTTTAGAGAGGGAAGGGGGAGAGAGAGAGAGAGAGAAATAGAGAAACATCAATGTACGGTTGCTGGGGGACATGGCCTGCAACCTAGGCATGTGCCCTGACTGGGAATCGAACCTGCGATACCTGATTCGCAGCCCGCGCTCAATCCACTGAGCTACGCCAGCCAGGGCTTATTTTTACTTTTCTATATAATTTAAGTAAGCAGCAGCAGCAACAACAACAACAACAACAACAAAAAGGCCGTGTCAGGTTGGGCTTGCAAAGTACTACAAGAAAACACAGCATAATTTAAAAATAATAATAATGTAGTCTGTTGGGGTGACAACACCAGAGGCCTTTTCTTTGCTTACCCAGCCTGATCTCCTCATTCAGAGGGGCTCCTCTTCCAATTTTCACTTCTTCGTGTACAAATGCAGCGGAGCAAAGACGAAATGAAGGGTCTAGACAAGAAGTCATGTAGATGAGCGGAGAAGCTCTAAGCAGCACACCAGAGAGGGAGTTGCCCCTGGGCTGCCTTACTTCAGGGCCCCCTCACAGCCCAGGTGCTAAGAAGCAGCACTACTGAGCTGATACACAGTGCACTGCTTTATAATTTACCTGTGACAATACTGAGCTTCTTAACAACCCTTCTGTACTCACGGCCATTCTGTATTAAAGTTCAGGTATTTGCACTAAAGTTTCCTTCTTCACTACACCCCACCTTGGGACTCCTCTTGGCATTGACTTGAAGCCAACGACTATAAATTTATAGAAAAGCACATGGACCCCACACACAAACCCATAGACCCCAAAGCCACACCCAAAGAAACACCAGGTCTGAGACCCATAGCCAAATAGATTCAAACCCAGGCCATGGACCTTGGAGACAGGATCCAGATCCATAACCAAGACCCCATAGCCAGACTCCAGAGTTGGAGCTGGACAAGGAACTCTAGTTGCCAGATGCCAGACAGAGAAGCTGAACCACACTACTCAGGTCTTATTATATTCTCAATAGCATTTCTTTAAGTGACCTTGGATTCAATAGTTAAATATAAAATCCATTGTTTTTATAATAGATAGTTTTCATCTCTCAAACAAACAGCAACTGTATGACAGTATATTTTGCACTATGGAAATGTTCCTGCTGGAATAGAGTTTTGGATGCAAATTGGACACTTTGGGTGGTCAACGGGCTATTCGGATAAGGAAGGCAGCACCAGCCACTGGATTTAATGAGGGTGTGCAGAAATTTTGTTGAGTCATTTTTAAATGCATATATATACAACCAACTACTTCTGATCCATTATTTTATCTACAAAAAATATTTATAGATAGGTTTATTTTAAGGAAAGGAGAAAACAAATGACACAACATTCCAAAAGACATGAAGGAAAAGCAAGTTTTCCCCTCCACATTGCCCAGTGACTAGTCCCTGTGTCTCCTCTCAGCACGTCCTCTGCCTGGGTCCATTTGTTTGTTTGTTTTTTAACATAATTTGTTTTGCACAATACTTTTCTCACATAATTACATTATTTAGAAGTCATTCTCTATTAAAATCCAGTAGAACCACCTCACTAGGTTTTCTTTAATGAAATGTCATATATTCTCACCCATTTTTTAATGTTCTATAATATTTCACAGTGTGAGGAAGCCATAATTTCACAAGTTCTCTTTTACTGAAAACTTTAAAATTATATCTGTTATATATGTGTTCAATAAAATATATTAAAGATACTTCATTTCATACACAAGGAAGCATAACTGGGGGACAATTTTTATGCTTTTCTTTTAATTTTATTTATTAATTTGAAAGAGAGAGAGAGATTTTTTCCACTTATATATTTATTCATTGATTGCTTCTTCTAGGTGCCCTCACTGGAGAATGAACTGACCACCTTGACATATTGGCAGGACACTCTAACCAAGTGAGCTACCAAGTCAGGGATACTGGGGGAAATTTTTGAAAAGTGGAATTTCTGGATCAGAGGGTACGAGGATATTATTTCTGGATGACTATTCTCAAATTCATCACCGGGAAGTCTGCACCAAAGGACCCTTCCCCTAGTCTTTCAGAGCAAGGACACTGCACCTGCTTGCTCATCAGCCTCAGGTGTCAGGAGTCCTCTGGATCCCCACACAGGGGACCGAATTATGTTGATCTTAAAAATACAGGAGTCAGTTATTTTAACAGCAGATAAGGGGTTTATTCACAAGCGGTAAAAAAGTGCAATTTAGGGCAACCAAGCTGTAGCAAAAACCTTAGGCCAGCTCCACAAGTAAAGGGGAGGAACGTTATTTTACAGGGAGAAAGGAGGAAGTTGGGAGGGGTCATTTCAAACGAATGTGCGCTGGAGGAAAGCGTCAGTTCAGGATGACAATGGTTTCTCTCTGTCTGAGTTGCTGGGGAGTCAGTTTCTCCTGGGAGCACACGGTACCATCATCATGTTGGGGCCCGTGACAGACAATTTTTCCTGTGATTGACCCTGGGTGATGATATAGGGCAGCACCCCCACTGACCCCCAACTCCACTTTAGTGTGGTTTCCCTTTATGCAGTTTCACAGTAATAATTACAGTTAGTTGGCTCATTTCCAATCCATGGAAATCAAGTTATATTTACGTGCTCAAAACCAGGTAAGGACCAGAAACACTCTTCCCACTTTATCCCGTGAAAGCCAGTAGCAGCTACACTGACCCTGCTCTGTGGACCCCTATACGCAAACTTGATGCTATTTTTAAGCAAAATACTGGTACGTTTTTTCCAGTATTTCTAAATTTATTTAGTTTTGTTTGGTTTTATCTCGTCTTTCTATTTTTGAAATGTTTTTGCACCTCAGTTACTTAAACACACCTACTAATCATAACACCACTTCCTTGAGACATGAAATTCTCCCAGTGAGTTTTCCAGTATACTTATTATTCTATTTGTTGTGTTTAAATGTTTGAGCCCTCTGGGACTTACTTTGTGGCTATGAATTGCGTGCTCAGAATTTACTGACGTAAGTTTCCACGGAATGCACAATGCAGTCTTGACCGCGCCCTCACTGCTTAGGCAGCTCTAGCTGAAAGTGGGTTTGAAAGAGGGGGGGTGGGCACGGACCGGCCTAGATATATGCTGGGGATCCCGACCACAGTCTGGTGGAACAAAGACACTTTGTCAGGTGGCAGGAGGGCCGTGTCCACCCGAAGGTCCGGCCTCCGGCTCACGGCCTCCAGCTCCTGCGGGGCGGATCCCTAACCAGCTGCGGTAAAACGAGCCACGGAGCTGCCAGCTGCGACTGGCGCTCGCGAGACCCGGGGTAGCCAATCCCCGCGTGGCGGGGCGGGTCTTCCGCTAGGCAGTCCCGAACCCAGGGGGCTCTGCCCCTCTGCCCCGCCCTTTCAGCTTCTTCTGACCGTCCATTGGCGGGTACGGCCCTGGGATCCCAGCACTGATTGGCGGATTGTGCCCACGCGGCTATCTTCTCCAGGACTAGAAGCCCAGGAGCACGGAGAGGACGCCCAGCCGAGGTGGGCAGGCGGCAGGGGCCCCGGGAGACTGACCGGTAAGCGGGGAGGTCTGCCATGTGCAACCCTTAGCCCGAGACCTTCAAAGTCTAGCCTAAGAGACCCCAGATGCCCTCATCCTGAGGAGCCCCAAATCCCTTCAGCATCGAGGGGCCCGCGTCCGCTAACTCGGAGGACTCCACATCTCCTAACTGCCAACGCTTAGACCCCCAAACAGCCTGAAAAGCCCAGTCCCCCTCAGATCAGGGCACCCTTCCTGCAGCTCGCCCGGAAAGACCTAATCTCCCCAAACTCAGAGACCCCGAATGCCGTCGTCCTGGAAACTAACTCGGTGATGGGGACCCGGAAGCCCCTCGATGAGATGCCCCAAATCTCCTCAGCTGCGGAGGCCTGACCCTTTCCCTCTGGGATTCTAAGTGTCCTCAGTCCGGAAGACGCAGATCGTGTCCTAAGCGAACCCAAGCCTCTCAGTCAGAGCCGGCGGTCCGCCAGACACTGCGCCTGCGTCTTGTGCAGGCTTCTCCCGCCCCCCAGGGGCACCTCAGAGCCCTTCCCTGGGAAAAGCGCGTTTCCTGCGCCGCCACAGGCCCGGAAGGCCAACGGGGCCCCTCAGACACCCGGGCCGCGGCCTGCAGAGCCCGTGCTGAGGGCGGCGCGTGGAGGGAGGGGCGGGGACAAGGGCTGCTCAGCCTTGGCCCATCCAGCCCCTCCGTCCCCCTCTCCAGGCGTCCTGCCAATGGGGAGAAAGTCCGGTATTGGATCCTGAAGAGGAACTTGGACGCGCTCACCAGCCCAGGTAGCGCGTGTGCGGGCGCTGGGTCCAGAGACCCGGTGACATGACAGGCTGCTGGGCTGGCTCCGGCTCAGGCGGCTCCATCTGCCTGCAGCTCCCTCACGTATGGACACGGTGGGGGAATTTGCTCCTTGTATCAGAGCAGGGCTGGCGCTGCAGTGCAGCGCTCACAGCAACTCATTTTAGACTCTCCAGTCCCGTCCGAACCAGTCCCACGGGCTTCCTGGGGCTTGTACCTCCTGAAAGGTCTTTGCTTTCAGGACAAAGGGTTTGTCTCTTTCTGGGTCTCCGGCCTGGTGACTGGCTTTCCTGTGTCACTGCAGGCGGGCCACCGAGCTCCAGGAGGAGGACCCTGAGGACTCTGATGAAGAACGGGCTCCAAGGCAGCTAGGTGAGCGGCAGGAGGAGCCAGAGCTGCCCTCCTGACACGGACCTGTTTTAGGTCAGGCTGCATCTCAGGACAAAACCAGGGAACAGGTTTGCTTGTCCAGTGAACAAGCAAGATGCACAACAGTGTTTCGTACAGTAAGAGGCTGTTCATGTAAACTTTCAAGTGTGCAACATAATCATCTATATTTATAGATGCATTAATAAACAGTAAATGTGTAAGAACATACAAGTGAATAAGAAATAACTAATTCAGAAAAGTTGTCAACGCAAGAGAGGGAGGCAGGTCTAGCCGGTGAGGAGGGTCCCCACACCTGGCTGCTCTACTGTCTGCATGGAGACGAACGGGGAACAGTATTAACTGTGGTGATGACGGGAGCTGGGGGGCGGGGGTGGTCAGTGTCGGGAGGGATTCATCACCGAATGATTTCCTGATGTCGGCGTGGTGCTGTTCTGTCCAGTATCGTGAGTGTTCAGTGGGTGGGGTCATTCCACTTTCATGGGTATGGGGTTGAAACACAGCTGAAGTCAAGATGAGATCTTTAACTTGACTGGGATTACCTTTCTGGCGTCCTTTCTGGGGTCCACAGACTGTGGATGCTGATCGGAGTCTAATGATTAAGGAAGGGCGTGGATGGCCAGTATGTGCCCAGGGGAGAGGACAACAGAGAAAGGAGGCCGGGTGGTCGTCCTGCCGTTAGCCCGGACAAGGCCAGTTTGAAGAAAACAGGATGGAGAAAGGATTATGTTGATGACGTGGAGTTTCTGTGCCATTACTTTTATTATGTTGTTGTCAGGAGAGGCCAATTTAATTTTTAATAAATGTAATAGATGCTTTATGAACATAGGATGAAGCATAGATGACACTTTGTCTGTTTTTTGTTATGATTCCAATGAAATTAGCAGATGGCCCCAGTAGAAGCCTAGGCCTTAATGATACCTCAGAAAACATTTTCCAAACATCCTGGGATTGTTCTTGGACTGCTCTCATTCACAATTCTGTGTCCCTAGTAAGAATCTCCAGCTTTGGAAACATTTACCATCCAAAACACTGATTTCTCATCATCTTTCAGTCAGACCTTCTTGGGTGGCCTTCAGAAGGGAACAGAGTAAACAACAGAAGGTGAGTATTTCCCAAATCCTGTTGATAAGAAAATTTTCTTCATGGATAGAACTGCAGGTAAGAGCAGGAAAATGCAGAGAGTATCTTAGAAACTGCCACCTTCCTTTCCTGGTCTCTTCAATACATTGTGGGACATTATCATCCTTTTTTTAAGATTTTATGTATCGATTTTTTTAGAGACAGAGGAATAGAGGAAGAAAGAAAGGAAGAGAAACATGAATAGGTTGCCCCTCACACAACCCAGGCATGTGCTCTGACCGGGAATGAAGCTGGTGACCTTTCAGTCTGCAGACCAGTGCTCAATCCACTGAGCCACACCGGCCAGGGCTCATCATCATCTTAATAGTTAACAACTACAGCGGCAATAGTAACTACCATTTGTTTCATTCTCACAATGTTTCAGACTTTAAGAATTCTATGTGAATAAACTCACCCATTACAACTACCTGGTGAGGAAGGTACTGTAACAGTCATTATTTACAATGAGGAAAGTGATCTTTCAGAGATATGGAAATGTTTGACTATATGTCTAAGATCACAGTATCAGTGGTTGTGCAGTCTAATCCATAGTTTCTTCTCTAAACCACTTACAAACTCATTAAAACTTTCATAGTTTTCACCTGGCCAGTGTGAATTGGTTGGGTGTCATCCTGCAAAGCAAAAGATCGCCTGTTTCATTTATGGTAGGAGTCCATGCCTGGGTTGTGGGCCAGGTTCCCAGTGGGGGTATTTGTGAGAAGTGACTGATCAGTGTTTCTCTCTCACATCAATGTTTCCCTCTATCTCTCTCCCTTCCCCTCTCTCAGGAAAATAAACATAATCTTTAAATTAAAAAATAAAACTTTCATAGTTTTCTAAAGTTTACATTGTCTTATATTTACATTGTCTTACATATGTCATTACATCATTCATCTGACTGATGATTTCAATTGAAGTGCTTCTCAACTATGCTGAAGTGAGACATGCACTAAGACCCTCTGACTAAAGAAATCATACAATGTTTAGGCAGCTGGTACAGTGGATGGCCCCAAGTAAAGAAGAATGTAAAATCCCTGGATTGTAGCCTCCCACTGTAATCAAAGACCATCTCCCACCACTGAGGAGCTTCAGGTTTCATGATTCAGGAACAACAAATAATAAAGTGACTTAAGGACTTCATATACGCTACACACCCTTCAACAGAAACTCATCTGTCTGGAACTCATTTCAAATGCCCTTTCTTATATACTGAAGTAACAGCTTTTTTGTCTGAGCTCTAATGAAGCCACTCTCATCTTGTTTGGAATCATTTGTTCAGCCTGCCTACCTTTGTGTTGTGAGCTCTTTGAGAGCCTGGTCCACACCTAAGACTTCTCAGAGGTCACAGGCCCAGATGAGGGCTCTTGAAGGCCCCCAAATGTTTGCGGAATGAATGATTTCACAATTACAAAATAAACTAGAAGATGATTAATGAACACTGAAGGTAATTTCTGTGAGATTGAAATATGGAGAGAGCTGAGGGGTAAATTGATAGCAGAACATTCATGCTGTTACACAATTCACAGAACACTTTGTTGAACATCATTTAATTGCATGTTCACTGTAGCATTAAAAATTGGCATGTAATATATCAGGACACTAAGGACAGCTAGCTACTGGTACAGCCTTATTCACACAATTGGTGGGAACCAGCTTATCTAAGTCCAAATATTCTTCCAAGGTATTGCAAACTTTATCACCATTTTATTTATTGTCTAGATATGTTTCTGCCATCCATTTCTTTATTCTCTTCCCCATATCCCTCACTCAATATTATAGAGACAGTTGAAAGAAAAGAGCCATAAGACATGGGTTCTAATCTTCGATTTATTACCCACATTGAGCCTATCCCCTCTAATATTCATACTTCCTAGATATTTCCAAGGGCTGAAGTATTAAAGACATGCATGTAAAATATATAATAAGCCTTAAAAATTAAATACATGTTATCTTTAAATATTTGACTCTTACATTGAAGGCAACATCCAGGGTGCTATTAAGCAATGAATATAGTTTGAAGGAATTGTCAGGAACAGCAAATTTGATGACTGCAAGTGACTCAGAGCATGCTCAGAACACATTGTCCCCTCCTGGAGAAGCATGTGCCTTTGAAAAGCAAACTAGACAAAAATCGGGTAAGAGAAAATAATTTGGAAACTTTAGTTCCTCTAAGTCCTATAGAAGGGATGGTAAGTATGACCTAAGTATGTGGGGTGGACTTTAGGTAGGCCTGGATTTAAGCTGGGCTAAACTGAGACTGAAGTTAGCACTGGACCTTTGAGCAAATCCTATAAATTCTCTAAGTTCCTGAATGCTACTGTGTAAAGTGAAGATAAGGAAACATCACTCATATATTGTTTGGAAACATTAAATTGAATTTAAAACAGGTGACACATACAAGTTGTCCAATAAATTCACTGTGATAATAGCAACCACACTTTATTGGTGTTGTGTGCCCAGGCCTTTACTCAATGCCCAAATGTAATGTGCAATCCATAAATATTTTATGATTGATTAAAGATTGGCAAGTTAAACCTGGTAATGGGAAGATCTAGAAACTAAACTTGAATCAGTCATCTGTAGTCTTACTCTTCTAAACCAACAGTTAATGGAATAAAATACCAGAGTATGCAAAAAGACAGGTAATCATTTGATGGGAGGAGGTTGTGTTGTCTGACAAAATGGGAACTAACTCTACACCCCACCAACCTCGCTTACCTGCCCTTCTCCAACTTAGAACACAAGAGAAAGGAGATTGACGTGAAGATGTACAGCCCACAAGAAAGAAAGGACCGTGTGTACTAAGAGGTCAGCATGTCCCAGGATGATGACTACCTTTGTAAGTGACCCTCACTGAGAAGCATGTTATGCTACAATAATTTCATTTAGTCCTTTGGTCCCCAAATCATTCCCTTCCTCTAGTGACCTGGAGTACAGGATTGAGTCTCAATGATGTGACTGCAGGACTCCCTCTGAAGAACTTTGTGTCCAGGAACATGTGCTAACCCTTCCCTAACCCCTCTTGCTCTCGCCTCCAGATTGTGAGAAGTGTCAGAACTTCTTCATCGACAGCTGTGCTGTGCATGGGCCCCCTACATTTGTAAAGGACAGTGCAGTGGACAAGGGGCATCCCCACCACTCAGCTCTCACCCTGCCCCCTGGGTTGAGAATTGGGCCATCCAGCATCCCTGAGGCTGGGCTTGGAGTGTGGAATGAGGCAGCTGACTTGCCAGTGGGTCTGCACTTCGGCCCTTATGAAGGACACATCACAGAAGATGAAGAGGCAGCCAAGAGCAGATACTCCTGGCTGGTGAGAAGTATTTACCTCTTCCACTGCCCTCTGGCTTCCCACATTCCTTCTGAGGCTTGGAGGGACCTCACCTCCTACATGCTAGACGTGGAGGGGACAACATGCTTAGCTCTGTGTACTGACTGGACTTTACATGAACACAGATCTCCTGTTTAAGGATCAGAAGGTAAGCAGGAGCAAAGTGGTGCAGACACAAAAGAATGGTTCCTCCCTTGTGGGGCTCCTGCTCTGACTGGACAGGTAGATTGAGATGTGTAGATGATAAGAAAAATATCATGTGGTCACAACTGGCAGTTGAATCGCCATGCAGGCTGAAAGAGATTTGATGACAGTGGAGTAAAATAATTCTTCTGACTATTATCTCCCCACCCCCCCCCGACACACACAAAAAGGTGTTTAACTTCTTTTTTGAAATGCAGATCACCAAAGGGAGAAACTGCTATGAGTATGTGGATGGAAAGGACAGATCCTGGGCCAACTGGATGAGGTGAGGTCAATAGGTCACTGGGTGGGTGCCAGAGGGGACACTCATCCCTCACAAGCCCATATATCTTTCCCTCTCATCATGCTTCCCTCAATGGTCTCCCTTAATCCTTTTTTCCCCACACAGTGTTCTTTCATTTCAGGGGGCTTTAAGGAAAAAGTATAGCATATGTCTTCAAAATATACAGTTCTCTGCTAGACACAATCTGGCTGCTGGAAAGAACCTTGAAGAGCCTAGATTCACCAGGGACACTGGATTACACTTTAACTTATCAAATGAAGCACTGACTATATTCCAGTTCAGGTGAAGGAATACATTATTTACACAGATCACACAACCCATGTCCTTACGAAGGCCTTCTTGCAGACAGACATAAAACAATTGCTTTTAGAAACATTTAACTAATTTCCAAGAAGTGCACAGTGTCAAGATAGCACAAACCAAGGGTGGCCTAAACCTGTGAGGGCAGCAAATCATCCCAGCCTCACTTCAAACTAGCACTGAGCTCTGAGGCCTGCAGAGGAATGGTCATGGGCCCCTTTCCTGAGAGGGGCTGCCTTTTACCAGGGTTACCTGAATATGAATCAACTACTATTGTTCTGTTTTATTTTACTAAAACAAAAAGACCTCCAATTTTCTATGGTGACCTTGGGCCAAATAAGTGAATGATACCCTAAATAAAGTGTAGGGGAGTTGGAGAAAGGCCTCTCAAGAGAAAATAGATGTGGGCTGAGTACTGGATAATTAGTGAGCTAATATAGAAGCAGAGCCCTCAATGAAGCACCAGGTTCTGTGGTGTGAGACAACTTGATTTAGAGTTTGGGGATGCCAGAGATCACAGGATATTATGGCCAGTCAGGGTGCAGGTTAAGTCTAGAACTGGGTTTTAGAAAATACTGTTAAGCAGCATGAACACTGCAAGCAGGACTTGGAGGTAGGAATTCACATGACATGCTGACAGAGGCTCAGGGACTGATCAGAAGGTTCCCTGGGAGCATGAGGGGCAGTGGGCAACACCAGAGCCTGAGGGCCTGAAGAATCAGTGAGGAGGTGGACATGGATGTAACAGATAGTGGTAACTCATCACTGTGGTTTTCTTTCTTTCTCTTCATCTGCCTCAATCCCAGGTATGTGAACTGTGCCCGGGATGATGAAGAGCAGAACCTGGTGGCCTTTCAATACCACAGGCAGATTTTCTACCGAACCTGCCAGGTCATCAGGCCAGGCTGTGAGCTGCTGGTCTGGTTCGGGAATGAGTATGGCCAGGAGCTGGGCAGCAAGTGGGGCAGCAAGTGGAAAAGAGAGCTCTCGGCTGAGAGAGGTGGGCGCCACTGTTCTTCCTCAAAACAGAAAGAAAAGAGAATTCTCCATAGAAATATTCATGATCCAACTTTTACGTAGAGTAAAATTAATTGTAAAGTCAGTAAAGTTTCAACTCAGATGCTTCAGAAATTCACAATTCATTCATGTGCCTTTGACTCTTAGGCAAAATTTTTATATTTTTAAAATCATTTATGAACAAAATACACAACTGAATATAGTGCTGAAAGACTGAGAGGGAAAAACAGTTTTCAAACACTAACCAGTTTTCTCACAGAGGCAGTTTTTCTAAAACTTTTATAGCTGTTTTTTCTTAATTTTCCTCCATACTTCTAAATAAAACATTTCTGTTTATATGCATTCATTATTTTTTAAAGATTTTGTCCTGGCTGGTGTAGCTCAGAGGATTGAGTGCCGGCCTGTGAACCAAAGGGCTGCCAGTTTGATTCCCAGTTGGGTCACATGCCTCGGTTTGGGGCCAGGTCCCAAGTATGGGGCATGTGAGAGGCAACCATATTTCTCTCCCTCTCCCTCTCTCCCTTCCCCCTTTTCTGAAAATAAATAAATACATAAATCAAACATTTGTAACCAAGATTGTATTTATCTTTACAGAGAGTAGAAAGGAGGGAGAAAGAAAAATCAATGTGCAAGGGAAACATTAATCGGTTGTCTATGGCACGCCCCAACTGGCCCACAACCCTGATGTGTTCCCTGACTGGGAATTGAACTTGTAACCTTTCAGTTTGTGAGACAACACCCAACCCACCGAGCCACACCATTCAGACAGGGCACATACATCATTTCAGTGAATTGTCAGGTGAGATCCTATTCTGTGGGACAGAGGATCCTGGGACCTGGAAATACAGATCAATATGAGGATGAGAATCACTGCTCTTGAGGAGCTGACCAATAAAGGAGGGAAACCCAGGCACATGTGCTTGCCTGTGCATAACAGTACACGGCGGATACTGCTTTGGAGAAAACTAATCTAGGACAAGTGCCTGGGGATCAGTGTGAGGGGCGGTGCCGTGTGGCATGTGGTCTGGGAACGGCTCCCTCAGGAGATAACGTTTACAAAAATACCTGTGGACAGAGGATCCCAGATACACGGAGCAGCTAGTGCAGGAAGAGAAGATGTGTGGCATTGAATTGGCTGAGGGTCACTTCAGTCTCATTTCAGCACAGAGGGTACGAATGGAGATCACACGTGCTTAGCAGCCCGGAAATGCAGTGCTGATGACCCGAGTTGAGACACTGGGGACTTTCTTGAGTGCAAGTGTGCAGTCCTCAGTATAGAGTGGTGTGTTCTCTGTTCAGATTATGCTTTGTTAGTTTTTAGAAAATAAACTTCAGTAGGGAATCCCCTCAGAGATTACTTCATCTCCAAGTGAGAGCACATGGTGGATTGTCCAGAGAGGAACAGGAGTCAGGCGTGTAAGAAGTGTGGTTGGAGAAATACTTTGAAACAGGACTTCTTAAGATATTTGAAATGGACTAGCAATGAATGAGATGAATCGTAAACATTTGGTGTGAGGCTTGAGGAATGACTTTTTTTGAGGTTTTATTTATTTACTTTTAGAGAGGAAGAGGGAACATGGCAGGGAAACATCAATGCATGGTTGCTTCTCACACGCCCCCTACTGGGGACCTGACCCACAACCCAGGCACACATGCCTGGCTGGGAGTCTAACCTGTGAATACTTGCTTCACAGGCAGGCATTCAATCCACTGAGCCACACAAGCAAGGGCAGGAAAGACATTTTATTTTATAGTTTTGAAAACCTGAGAAGCAATTCCTAGATTTCCTCAGGATACCTGTACTTGGGAAAAGTCACTGCAGTTCAGGGAGTGAAACTGTCTCATGCTACTCGAATGTCCGTAGTCTGGGCAGTATTAGAAAAGACCCTTAAAATGGGCTTTCTGGATTTCTGAAGAAGATGCACTGCGTAAAAATAAAAAGGAAGATAGACTGCGAGTGGTCACTGGGAGTCAGAGCATGCATTGTCACCACAGTAATAAGGATTAATGGGGCAGGTCTTACCAGGAGACAAGTTGTGCAGCCCAGGCATTCTGATCAACATCTGTCCTGACCAAACCTTTCTCTTACAGAGGAACCAAAGCCAGAGGTGCACCCATGTCCCTCCTGCTCTCTGGCCTTCTCCAGTCAGAAATTCCTCAGTCAACACATGAAACTCGGTCATCACTCTCAGATTCTCGTGGGAACATCTGCAAAAAAACACCTCCAAGCAGAGGAACCCTGTCCAGAGGATCAGCAGCAACAACATACTCGTACACACAGCTGGAATGATAAAGCTGAAGGTCAAGGGGTCAAAGAAAGGTCCAAACCTTTGCTTCAAACAATCAGTCAGAGGAGAATCTTAAGACCCTTTTTCCAACCTTCCAAAGAAGGAATGAGGAGCTCTAGTGAGCATGAGAGAATGATGGAGGAAGAGTCCCACAGAGGCCAGAAAGAGAGTCCAGAGGGCACAGGCAAGGTATTTGTGAAAGTAGGAATATCAAGAATTGTAACAATTGAGCACAGAAGGTATTGGCAAGGCTTCAGTGATGGGTCACATCTCATTACACATCAGGGGACACACTCTGCGGAGAAGCCCTATGTTTGCAGGGAGTGTGGGCGGAGCTTTATCTGGAAGTCGGGTCTCCTCAGACACCAGAGGACACACTCAGGGGAGAAGCCTTATGTTTGCAAGGAGTGTGGGCGAGGCTTTACAGACAAGTCACATCTCATCACACACCAGAGGACACATTCTGGGGAGAAACCCTATGTCTGCAAGGAGTGTGGGCGAGGCTTTACAGACAAGTCAGGTCTCATCACACACCAGAGGACACACTCTGGGGAGAAGCCCTATGTTTGCAGGGAGTGTGGGCGTGGCTTTATACGAAAGTCACGTCTCATCACACACCAGAGGACACACTCTGGGGAGAAGCCCTATGTCTGCAGGGAGTGTGGACGAGGCTTTACACAGAAATCGGGTCTCATCAGACACCAGAGGACACATTCTGGGGAGAAACCCTATGTCTGCAAGGAGTGTGGGCGAGGCTTTACAGACAAGTCACATCTCATCAGACACCAGAGGATACACTCTGGGGAGAAGCCCTATGTTTGCAGGGAGTGCGGGCGAGGCTTTACAAATAAGTCAGGTCTCATCACACACCAGAGGACACACTCTGGGGAGAAGCCCTATGTTTGCAGGGAGTGTGGGCGAGGCTTTACACAGAAGTTACGTCTCATTACACACCAGAGGACACACTCTGGGGAGAAGCCCTATGTTTGCAGGGAGTGTGGGCGAGG
>PVIA01013328.1:0-32688 GCA_004024845.1 Tonatia bakeri | reverse complement strand
AAAAAAATCAAAGAAATTCACAGAAGAACAACAACAACAAAAAAAAAGATTTTATAAATTGAGACCAAGATTTCTACCTAGACTATGTGGGTAACTACAATCTTAACTAAATAGAATTCCTTCACCTCCACCCTTCTTCAGTATACTCTGCATAATTGCCCAGTAGCTAAAGCAAAGGATTAACTATAGCTGGATGTATCAGTTTCACAGATCATCTTAGTCAGTTTCAAAAATTAAATACTAACAGATACCTGACCCAAGAAAAATACTTAATCAGTGACAGGGTGTTAATGTTGTATCTAAAGGGTATCATATAAAGCTGTGGAAATAGCAAGAGGAAGGATGGAATATGCTTCCGATAGTTATAGGAAGATTTTATGTTAGAGGGAGAAGTACAGCAATGGGAGGGTAAATGTGATCCTTTCAATCAGGGTTGTCTACCACTTACCTTGCACTAGATGCTGGGCGCTAACAAGCACATCTCAGAGCAGACAGTAATCTCTTTCATTTCCAGGACCCCCCTGAAGAAACAGACCAGACTACTGTTCTCTATTTCTTAGGGGATTTGAAGAAACCCAAAGACTCACTGTGTCTTTGAGGGCAGTCAATGGACAGCCATTCCTCTGTGTAACCATAAAAAGCTCCCTACCAGTGAATCCCCCTTTTCTATATGTCAGTATTCTCAACCCTACTCAGTTATCTTCCTGTGTAAGAGGTATCATTTATCAAGATCTCATACACACAGGATCTCCTAAAAGCACCCAAGAAAGGCCTTCCCTGAGGTGAAATAAAGCAATTATATGGTGTGTTGGCCAACAACGCATTCCAGCACAGCCCATACAGAATATCTTCGGATTTCGCCCTCAAATCAAAAGGGCTTTCTGGCTTTGTTTTCTCACTAGTTTCTAAGAAGGGCAGCCAATAAAGCGAGGAAAGCAGCAGCCCCCAGGTGAGCAGACTTTACACAAACAAAAGACTGTGACTGAGACCAAAATGGGGTCCCTAACCAGAGGACCTCTTCCTTCGGTGGACGTTCGGCTTTCTTCAAGCGCAGGGGAAATCTCATGTAATTCAAGTCAGAAAGTGAGGAAAAGCAGAAAGATGCAGCTGAAGACTCGCGAGCCTGGAATAAAAAGCCCAAGGTATACCATCCCCAGGGTGGCAGTCCCAAACAGAGATTCCCGCCAGAGCCTAAAAGAAGAGACAGGGATAGTGAGACTGGAAGCCTACGACCGAGCGCAAGGAGCGACCTGGAGCAGCGCGAACACCCCGGGTCCGCTCCCTCCACACACCGCCGGGACCCTGAGCATCCCGACTGGCGGCGGGGCCAGCCTGGAAAGACGCTTACCCACTTCCAAGCTTCCGCTCCTATTCCGAAGTCTCCGACAGCTCCTCCCTCCGTGCCCCACAGCTGCCACTCCTCCAGATTTCCTCTCACTGTACCCAGAGTCCCGGGCCCGTATTTAAGGCCTTCTGCGGGAGGAGGAGGAGACTTCATTCCCCTACAGCGAAGCTCCTGCAGCCGCACTCTGCCCGGGCCCCGCCCCTATTTCCTGCAGCGTCCTGGGAGCGGGCTTCGGCTAGCGCGCTGGGACGGGCAGGCCACGCCCCTGGCCGAGCCCGAGCGAATCCACTCTGGCCAGATCAGCGGCCCCGCCCCTGCCACGAACACGCAGAGCGGAGCTGCGTGCGCAGCTGGTCTGCGTTTGGCTGTGGGGCTGGGGCTCGGGTGTGTCACCGCCAGTGCTGCTGGAGGCTCTGGACTTGCCGTTAGGCCCCACCTCCCTCCCTATACCCTGTTCCTGGGTAACGGAGCGCGCTGAGGTGCTGCCGCGAGGGTTCCAGGTCAGCCATACTCAGGGGCAGCGGGGATACTTGTCTGGCCGCGGCCCCAGGGAACCGGAAAGTCCTAGCCCCCACTCCCGGTCTCCCCAGCACCCGGGAGGGCCGGCCCTTTAGGGTCAGTCTGTCCCGCTAGACTCTACGGTTCCGAACTGGCCGGCGGCTTACTTCCGTCCCACGCCCGCCAGGCCCGTGGGTCCGCCGCACCCCACGGGCTTGCGGCCTAACCTTGAGTCAGACCCCGTCCCACCCGCAGCTTCTGGGAAGGAGTTGCCTCACGTCTGGAGGATGCTGAGTCCATACGTGAGTGGACCAGTTAGGGACCCCGCCCTGATCCCTGGAGAAGCGGGACACCCACGCCCTTCAGAGAGATTTTCCGGAGATGACGCTCCTGCCAAGTTCAGGATCTGGGGTGTCTCTGCGAGATATGTAGTAGAGTATGCAACATGTTAAGCGCAGTGTACGAGAGAAGGTAAAATTAACATGTGGAGTCTGCCCACTTCTAACGTGGAGGCGAGTTCTGTTTCTCTTTTCCCACCCCAAGATCATTTAAGCCGCAAATAAAAGCAGTCATGACTTTTGGTTTCCCTCATTAAATTAAGAATTACATCAGATGACCTGACCTGTACTTAAAGTGAAAGTATTTTTAAATACGTCATGGGGAAAGTGATGAGTTTATAAAGACACTTTAAAATACCACACAGATGATGGTTATCTTCATAGCATGATGATGACAAACTTCAAAAAGATAATGAATGTTGACTAAATACAATTTGCTGTGAATTGTAGAAAGTGTGATAGTATATGTAGGTGTTGTACATTCTATGCAGTTAAGTTCATTCATCCATCAAGAATTTAATGTGAGGCATTATCCTAGAGACCACATATGCAAAATGAATCAAGACCATTGGGTCTTCCGAGCTCACAGGCCAAGAGGAGAAATGAACACATACATAACTGCAATGTATGTGACTAACTATAATAGAGGTATCATTTTGAACTTGGCATATACATAGGCTTGTTACCTATTACAATTGGGCTTATAATAAAAACCCCTTTTCTATTATTCTCACCTTTTTTAAATATATTTTTCTACCTATAATTCACTTCACATTCTTTGTATTTGGATAATAATCATAACCTTCACAACAGTAAGTTCTGAGGAGTCAAGTCAGAATAGCAGTATTAGCTAGAATGGACCTTTAGATCTAGGACGGCCATTCTCAAAATGTGCTAACAATTTTGGAGACCCTTTCAAGGGATCCAGGAGGTCAAAACATTTTCATGGTAAAACTAATGTTACTTGTTTTATTCCCTCTCGTTTTGTCACAAACGTACAGAATTTTCCAGAGGCTTGTTGACATTGTAACAGATTGAATGCAGATTTTTATAATTCCAAAATGTCAAGCAATACCAATCTTCTCATAGATTTTTTATTTGGCAATACAGTAATTTTAATTAGAATGTATTATTTAGCCCTAGCTGGTTTGGCTCAGTGGATTGAGTGCCAGCCAGCAAACCAAAGTGTTGCTGGTTCAGTTCCCAGTCAGGGCACATGCCTGGGTTGCAGACCAGGTCCTCAGTAGGGGGTGCGTGAGAGGCAACCACACATTGATGTTTCTCTCCCTCTCTCCCTCCCTCTATAAATAAAATCTTTAAAAAAAGAATGTGTTATGTTAATATGTAATAGATTATTAGTCATTTTTAAGGAATTAATATATTTTTCATAATTTACCGATTCTCATTTCTAATAGGGTAAATACCAATAAACATGAAAAAAATTTGGGGGTCTTCAAATTTTAGATGTGTAAAGCAGTCCTACGAATAAACAGTGTGAGAACTTGATGATTCTCTGGTGGTGTGTCAGTCTAGAGGAAAGAAAATTAAGTGGGACGTTAAAACACACAGGACTCTGTCTCCTACGTCTCTCCCTTCTCCAAATCAGAGCAATTCTACTGTTATCTGCTCAATATATGTTTTTATGTGGGATTTCAATTTGTAAAGTTTCCTCTTACAATTTAAAACCATTATTTCCTCTGAGTGTTAACTACATGATAGTACTGTTAGTCACTAGGAATTGTGAATAAAGAATGATACAGTTCCTGCCTTCCTAAATGTTACTCTGTGGGGAAACATCAATCACGCAGATAAATGTAAAATTATTTATTAAGGAGATGTACATAGTCCTAATGAGAATATACAATAGGAGTATTTAGCATAGTAGGTCAGGAATGCTTTCTCAAGTTGTGGTAATTGAGCTCCTAAAGGTGAAACACAGGCATTAACTGGGCACAGGGGTGTTGAACTCATTTTCATGAGGGTAGGGGGGAGGTGGGGCCACATCAGCCTCGAGTTTGCCTTCAAAGGGCCTAATGTAATTTTAGGATTGTATACGTGTAACCACTCCTTAACTAGGGGCAAGGAGCTCAGTGCTGCTGCTGAGTAGACACAAAGTGGAAAGCCGATTTGGCCCGCGAGCCTTGTGTTTGCCACCTGTGAACTAGGGGAAATGAGGAGGGTAGTTAAAGGAATAAAAGGAGTGAATGTGGGGAGAGCAATTCAGAGGTCATTCTGTCCAGAATTAGAACTAGCATGTCCAGGACGGTAGCCATGGAAATTCAGAGAAATGAACCAATTCGAGATATAATAGGGGAATAAAAGCAAGAGGACTTTGGTAATGCTGCTGTCCCTGCCTTTCACTGCCACACCATTCTGGCTTCTGACAATAATTTGTGCAGATATATTTAAGGGAACCAGTTTCCAGCTCCTCATCTTCTATGGGTCTCCCCTTCCCAAAAGTGATGTGCCTGAGAATAATCCTTTTTTCAAAAGAAAGGCTTACCTTTCACCCAAACAAAACCACACTGTATGGATTTACTCCCTAGGGGTAAAATTCCCCTGTGTGCCAAACAAAAAGATAAGCTGAACTACAGTTTTGGGGATGTCCCCTATAGTGATTAACCAAGACACCTCAAATCTATGTTTCCTCATTTTATACTTATTTTTGTTAAGACTGAAATTGAGAGTTAGAAGCAGAAAACATTTTTGCCTATGTTGGAATGTTCTGAATTCCAAACAGAAGATGCCAGATAAATTAACCTTGATTCTTTCAAAAGCAACCTGAGTATTATGCAGGACTACTAAATTTTTTGAGGGAGACTGGATAAAATTTACAAGACTATTCAGTAAAGTGTAACAGGGTGCAGCCAGTCCCCCCCTCCCCCAACACTCAAAAAGAGAGATATGCAGTGGGGCCCAGAACTCAGGGTGTCCAGGAAATATATAGGATATCCTTACCCCCACAAGTCTGAATGGGGTGGTAGAGGGAGATGGGACACATGGAGCAGGGCCATTAAGAGTTGTTTTGCATGTCAACAGTTGGCCAGCTTCATAGCTGATATGCAAAAATCGTTATTTTACATTTATAACTGCTGGCTAGCTTCATAGATATGTTAAGTAGCTGTGGCCATGTTTTAAGCCAGGGAGATGGGAGTGACTTTGATCCATGATGGAACTGGGAGGCAGCTCCCCCTGGTTACAGCACCTGCATGATAGCTTGGAGATGGATGGTTCACTCCACGCCATGGGGCCACACCTGCCTATACTAACTATAGCAGCCCACAAAGGCTGAAAAAATATGGAGTGCTGGTAGGTAGGTGTAGCCGATTGTAGAAGAGTCAGAAATGGGTTTGCAGAGAAAGATTGGAGCTGGGATTTAAACCCAGGTGCAGCAGCCATGTGGGTTGGAACCATGCAGCTTGGAAAGCACGGAAAGCAAAACGTAGCATCCATGCAGAGCTCTCTCTTAGCAATTTGGAAAAATGCAGAAGAGACAGTGCAGGAAGGAAAGGGGTGAAAGGGCTCTTGCTGGTGGGCCTTGAAACAGTGCCAGTAGGTTTTGAATTAAGAACTGGAGATTCCGGCAACACAGCTGATGGTGCTGGGAACTCCAAGAGACCTCCAGCCAAGCATGGATGACTGAGGAACTTGGAGAAGTGAGCTGTGGACTTCTATTTTTTTTCCTGAGATATAGTACCCAAAACTAGCCTGCCAGGGCAAAGGGGAAAGGAAGGATTGTGTGTGTTCGTGCATGTTTAAAGGGACATTGTAATTTTAAGGAAGACATTAAGTCATTACTCTATATAACTTTTAAATAAATAGTTCCTTTCCTTTTCACCAAACTCTGGCATTGAAAGCAGTAATTCCAATTCCGTGGCGGTGGGCTAAGAATCCACAGTGACAGAGGGACCTCATAGCCCCGGGTCCGTTCTGTAGCATCACCAGTTTACACCTGCATGACTAAGTTCTTGAAATGTTGTGACAGTGGAAAAATAGACTGGATGTTGTGGAGGGAGAAAATTATCAGCCCAATCTATTCTTCAATGAAGAAACTATAATTTTCTTTTTTTTAAATTGAATTTATTAGGGAACATTGGTTAATAAAATTATATAGATTTCAGGGGTACTATTCTGTAATACATCATCTACATATTATATTGTGTGTTCACCACCCCATCTATAATTTTCAATACTACTTAGCCCAAGATTTTCTTAAGCCTTGTGTTTTCTGATTTAGCAATGGCTAACAGACTCAGACTTGAAGCTTGAGACTGCGGCTTCCAATAGGCTGTTGCTACTGAAACTGGGAAAGTAAATGTTAACAGTGCAATGTGAGACAGAACAGTAAAATGTAGTCTTTACGGCTGTTAGATAAAAATGAAGGCTAAGAATTTTAACTCATCATTGAGGGTACAGGCTCTGGTAGTAGAGTTACATCTGTTCCGTATGTTGTAACCACAAAAGTACACTTGCTGGATTAATTGTAAGGCCACATACTACTATTATATAAATATTTTTTCTTATAATTCAAAGTTCTCTCTTAGGAAAATCTTTAGTGAGGGGTAAAAAGCCTTACAAAGAAGCTGCTTGATAAAGATGTTAACATCTTACTAAGCAAGATACTTGCTTCTCTTCCCAGGAAAGCCAAACAGAAAACATTGAGTGTTACTAACATTTTCTATTTATTCATTAATAAAAAGTGCATAGTACAAGCCCTTTATCCCAATCCAAGTACTCAGTAAAAGAGGACAATAAACCCTGGATGGCACAGACATGATTTGTTTGGCGTGATTAAACATTTGAAAACAGCAATTAACATTTAGTATAGCACGTGACCACTTTTCCTTTTAACAAAGTAATCAGACATGGTAACAAATACATGATTTTTTCATTTAGAAATATTATGATGTTAAAACTAAACCTACTATGTGAACAACAAAAATTTCACCCATTAACTGTAAACTCCCATTTCTCCTTCAAGTTGTTTTGTATCTTAAACTGAGCTGGTCAAATTTTAACACATACTCATTTAGAGTGACAGACTTTCATTCAGAGTGATATATTTCCAAGGTTCCTTTGAAAATGTAAGAATTTGGTAATTCCATAAACACTATCACATCACATACCACAAAGACACTAAAAGTAACTACAGAATAGCTGGACTTAATAGTTACTTCAGAAAGTCTCCAAGTTGTTCAAAATATGACTTGCTGATCATGGGATAGTGCTTGGATAGATACATAATAAAATATTTTACTATACACAGTTCCAATGTTAACTTTTTCCATATGAAAGGCAAAAATCCCACTATTTTGCATAAAAGAACATTAAATGACCATAAAACAAAATAAATTCTTAATGGCATTTGTGGAATGTTTAAGAGCCCACGGTGATTAAAGTGTGAAGATTTATCTTCCTTTTTTTCCCACATTACTTAAAAATGATTGTAGCCATAGTTCAGGTGAATGTTTACAAGCCAAGTAATGAATAAGAGTGCGCTCAATAAAAAGGCCACGTGTAGAAGCTTAAGAAATTAAGAGGAATATAAATTACCAGTAAGGTTAACAGGAATATTTTATATGGAATTGTACACTATCGTTTTCAGGGCTGCAGAGAAACTTGACAAGCAAAAAGAAAAAAAAATTAAATACTTCACTAAAAACTTTTGTTACTAGTTAAATAGATGATCCATATAGGAAAAGGTTAATCTTCTAGATGTAATGTCAATTAAATGTATGTGACAGAAATGAGGAACCAGGGATAAAAATCCAGATTTCCAGGTCTCTTTCTAACACTAGACACTGTTTCCCTGTCGTAGCCACGTCTTCTACCAAAGCCAGATCTCAATTAATTTGTGAGCCGTTGATTCAGTGAATATTTCAGGATCTCTGCCAGAGATTGCCCTTCTAGCAGTTTAGAGGACAGACTTTAGGATTTTCGTGCAAGCATTCAAAGTCCAGGGGGCAAGGGCAGATACAGGAATGTTTACAGGCATCTAGCTCCATCTCATGCCATTTCTGCCCTTTCTGCTGTAAGCACCTTAACAGCTATAGAGCTGGGCAGGCTTCCAGTAGGTCACAGCAAGAAGAAGAACTTTACGGCATTTACTTCTCTGGGATCTGACTCACCTGTGTTACAATGCTCCGATTGGCACAAGTGATTCAGAATAGGCTGTGTTTTTCCAAGAAGCTGAGCACAAAGCGGAGATGCATGGAAGGAATGCAGGCAGTCAGTATGGGGTTATATGATGACATGAGACTCTTACAAGGCTTATGACCCAGAATAGACTGATCAATGTGGGATTATATAATGACATGAAGCTCTCACAAGGGTTATGACCCAGAACAGAATGATGATAAAGAGGGGAAATATCCTAAGAGCATCACACAGCTGTATCAGAGACTCTATTAAACAGTATGATGATATAGAGAAGTTTATTCAATTCGTGCAGGTAATTTCTCAGATCAATACAGTGAAAAGCTAGACAGGTCTAGGAGGGGAAATCCTTATACTGATAGAAAAATATCTTCTAGCCCTCATAAATCGTCTGCAATTGCTTGCTAGGAAAAAAAAACTATACCACACAGGTTATGCAGACTTTTTTAAATGCCATTTGTATTCATTTTCTTTCAAACTGACCAAAACAACGCAACATATTACTTTTTATACAGTTCAAAATTTCACCTACATTAATGCTCCTCCACACCCCAATCCACCCTCTTACCAAACAGGAATGAAATATATAGGGCAAGAAAAAGATCCTTGATTGTTTCTCATTTCCCTCCTTTTGTGGTAAATCAAGAATTCATTAAATATTTTTTAAAGTCAGAAGAATAATACTCCAATACAAAGTATTTACTTTGAAGTAAATACTCCAATACTTTTCTTCAAAGAAAAAAATAAAGTAAATAGCATTCAAATGTCAGTAAGCAAACAGACCCCCAATACAGCTATAGCCTTAAGAGTTTCATTTAACAGGGAAGTACTTAGACAGAAAGGCTTTCTGAGAGGTACCCATTTTTAAAATAAATTACTGATTAAATTATTACTTAATAGATTACACCTGGCAAAGGCAAGATGAATGAACTATTTTCCTCCTTTTGTGAATCTTGTAAAGCTATTTAGTATACAGTGGCTTCAAATATCATATAATGGACTATAAGTCATCCACCATATTTAAATCATTTTTATTTAAAGTTTTCTTAATATTAGACATTTTATGGGAATAAAAACCTTAGTAAACAATTATTTCACTTCTTCTTTTCTAGTCACATAAGCCACTCGTAGTGGATGATACAGATTCGGGTATAACTTGTAAAATATTCCAAAGGCTGCCACAGTCCCAAGAACTGCCACCCACAAATAAACTACCAAGGTAAGTAGAAATAGTCTGGTTCTAATTTTCTTTCATACAATCTCAGACAACCCTAAATAACTTTATAAATACCTTATGGAAAAATCAACTTCAAAGCCTATCAAAACTATTTCAAATATTTAAATGCAGAGATTACAAATTCCTTCCATCAGGCCAGAAATCATCACCAAAATTGTGCTCACCGTCACAAGTAAAATGAGTGGAATGTTTGAGTTTGGGATAACCAAAATAACCCATGTAACTTTTTAAAATACAATCGTTAACTCAAATATACTGTAAATAGGAATGGTAATAACACAGGAAGCAAAAAAATAAGCTTGCGAGTCAAAATTCTAGAAGCTCATGGAAACAGTACCATCCTATATTGCAGGTGCAAAAGGAAGAACAGTTCTAATGGGGTTAAGAGTACTCTGGTCATCTTCGTTCATTTGGTCGTGCAAGGTGTTAACTATTTTCACTTCCCATATCACAAAATTAGTCCACAGGAGGGGCTGGTGGATCTTGTCCCTATATTAGAAAGAAATCATGGAGTTGAATTCTTAAACGCCAGTGCAACCAATCTAATGCATACAGTGAGAACTGAGTAGCAGTACCCACACCCTCCCATCCCAAATCATATCCTTATTTGAACTTTGCATGTTTTTTTCACAAGGGAACACTAGCTTAATATGGATTCACCAGTGTTTGTCTCATTCTTCCCTGCAGTACAGAAGAAAGGAAAACTGTGTAACAGTGATGTTTCGGATGAAACAGCTCTCCCTAAGAGCTCCAGAGGTGACATTTAAACCAGTAAAGGTAGTCTCATCCCTCTTGCTAAGGTGATGTATTGGGAACAGGACGAAGCGAGGCTGGAGACTTGTTTCTCACTGCAGGATGCCAATGAGGACTGGTGTCGTTCCAGATGCTGTTGTTGACAGCCATCTAATGACTACAAAGGGAGCCCATCTTGGAATGAAGCTGATGGTGTGGTGAAAGAAACTGTGTCCTTGAAGACACTCTTAAATGTTCTAAACAATGATCCTACCTCTGGATTTTCTCATGTGTAAACCAGTAAAGCACTTATTTAAACCAGGTTGAGTTGATTTTGTTACTTGCAATAGAAAACACCTGAACTGTGAAGATTGGCACTTGAGGAATCTTCAGGAGATTCCATTTGTTGACTCTGACATGGTGTATGAGGCCCTGGCGGAGGGTGATCAATTTTTCTATTTGGAATTAGGCAATAGGTTTTCTTGCTTATTGTTAGGGCAGTGGAGCCACTATTCCTAATAATGAAATAAGATTCAGGAGATTGTAATCTTGCATTTCTGTCACTTTTAATGGCTTCTAAATTAGCTCATTAAGTTGGATTTCTTTAGCTCTAAACCATGAGGAGATGGCACTTTGATAGGAAATAAGACTGTACATAGAAAGTAAGAAAAAGGGCTAAGAAGAAAGCACTTTATCAGGACAATATACAAGCTGTTGAATAGATAATCCCTTCTCCAAGAAAAAAAAAAAGAAGAGCCCTGGCTGGTGTGGCTCAGTGGCCTGTGCACTGGCCTGTGAACCAAAGGGTCACCAGTTCGATCCCCAGTCAGGGCACATGTCTGGGTTGTGGACCAGGTCCTCAGCTGGGACATGTGAGAGGCAACCAACTGATGTTTCTCTTTTTGAAACATTAAGCCATTTGGGCTTGCAACCAATAGATGTTTTTCTCTCACATTGATGTTTCTCTCCCTCTCTTTCTCCCTCCCTTCCCTTCTCTCTGAAAATAAAATAAAAACATTAAAAAATAAATAAATAAATTTAAAGCCTTTTAATATACTGCTAATGAAGCCTTTCTTAAAGTCAGCATGCTGCATATCTAAGTTTTAAAAACCAAAGCACGGACAAATTAACATGGCACATTTGCTTTCTCTTTCGTAAGAAATTAGTTCAACTGAACTTCTTTCCCATATTAACAGCACAAGATTGAGGAAAAACTATTTTAAGAATTCCTGGTGAAGGCTGAAGAAGGGAATTAGTGGGATAATTTGGTGTTCAACAAATGAATCCACAGAAATATTTTTTAAAGGAAGTCTTTTTTTGTTTATTTATTTTTAGAGAGAGGGGAAGGGAGGGAGAAAGAGGGAGAGAAACATCAATGTATGGATGCCTCTCATGTAGACCCCAATGAGGACCTGGCCCATAACCCAGGCATGTGCCCTGTCTGGGAATCGAACCGGCGACCCTTTGGTTCTCAGCCTGCACTCAATCCACTGAGCTACACCAGCCAGGGCCATGGAAATACTTTTAAAGAGACAATATCCAAATGAAATTCTGAAAAATTAAACACACTCCCACACATATACACATATTACATACACGTGTGTGTGTGTGTGTGTGTGTGTGTGTGTGCTGGTTCTAAAAATGATTAAAAGGAATCCTTTAATGGAGGTTCTAGTAAAGATAGTACCAAAAACTCCATGTTGAGTCATTTCATGGTTTTCATTTAGAAGATGCTAAAAATGGTTACAATGATGATTATCAAAATTTATCAAAATGGGTGATTTCTACCTCTGCTTTTGCCAGCTCAGTTGATCTACAGTGATGGCAGAACCGGCAAAATTAGTTTGAAAGAAACTGATAAGGAAGCAGGATTTAGCCAGATAGACACAGTGTCTCTACTATATTTGATAGCTAGGACCAAGGGGAGAAAATGAGGTGCAACTAAAAACATTTGAAAGAGAATTTAGGGAGCTGGAAGCATGACAGGCAAGGGATCAACTGAGGTGGATAGAACAGGGGAATAAGGGCCGAGATTGGAGAAACACTGCTATAAATTATGAACTGGATCATTTTTTATGTTTCACGTGAGTAGAAGAGATTGGAATTCATTTTAAAATTATTTTGGGGCAACTGTGTTTATCTCTATTTCTATATGTAAAAGCCACAAACACTAAGCCATTTGGGGTTGCAAAATTTACTAGGATGATATGACAAATGAAGAACTCACTCCATGAATTAAATCTTCCTTTTTCTAATTGAGATATTTCTGTCAAAACAGACTCCTCCCCCTTCCCAGGCCACACCCCCCAATGGGTTTCTAATCCACAGCACTTACATTATGAGGACTGGTTGGCTTTCCGGTTAGATTGGATCCTCTCAGATTAGGAGGTCTCAGTAGAAACAAGATGACTGCAACAACCATCCAGGCCATCAAGATCATGGTAATACTGATGCCATTATCACCAGAGGGTCCCGGTACTGAAGGCAAAAACAAATGTATTTGTAACAAAAACTGTAGCATGATTTTAATATGTTAGATAAATGTGAAAGAAAAAATCTGTTTAAATTTCAACTTTAAAAACTATTAAAGTAAAAAAGCCCTGGCTGGCGCAGCTCAGTGGATTGAGTGCAGGCTGCGAACCAAAGCGTCACAGGTTTGATTCCCAGCCAGGGCCCCCAGCAACCGCACATTGATGTTTCTCTTTCTCTTTCTCTCTTTGTCCCTCCCTTCCCTCTCTAAAAAATAAATAAATAAAAACTTTTAAAAAAAGTCCATTATGCTTTAAAAAAACACTATTAAAGTAAAAAAGTTGTATTACTAATTTAGATATGCAGTTACGAAGTACAACATTTTCTTTCTTTTTTTTTTAGAAAGTAATTCTTTTTTTTTTTAAAGATTTTATTTATTTATTTTTAGAGAGGGAAGGGAGGGAGAAAGAGAGAGAGAGAGAAACATCAATGTGTGGTTGCTGGGGGACATGGCCTGCAACCTAAGCATGTGCCCTGACTGGGAATCGAACCTGCGATGCTTGGTTCGCGGCCCGCACTCAATCCACTGAGCTACACCAGCCAGGGCTTGAAGTACAACATTTTCAATTTCCCTTTCCTACTACAAAATCTAAATAGTAAATTGTATAAAATGATCAAAAGCCAAAGCCTATTAAATGAAGATTTTAATAGTGTAGTTCTTAATATTTTGGGGTAACAGAATCCTTTGAGAATTTGATAAAAATTAAGGGGACTCTTCACCATAAGAATCCATGTACATACACTCAACAATTTTGATATAATTGTGGAACATTCATGGACCCACAAAGCCACCAATCCAGAAATAGTAAGGTCTACAGAACCCTGGTTAAAATTACCTGATATACAGTAAAAACACTCTACTTTAGGGGGGACAGGGAATTTTGCCATTTAATTATAGAAACAGCAAGAAAAAAATAAAAGCCTAAGGAAAAAGGAATATCTGAGTTGTACACTATACAGATAAAGATCCCTTTAATGATATTTTCAAACAAGGAGATATTAATTTGGCCATCTTTTTTGCAAAAAGAAGTTGGATTCAGATCTAGATGTTTCAAAGTCTCTGCATCTATTAAAAGAAGTCAGTCAAGTGTGTGTAGGTAGGTATCAGTTTTTCCCTGCTCTTCGAGGCAGCCATATCTTATTTAATTCAGAATAACAAGTACCTAGCACAGTGCCTATCCTATGGTATGAGCTTAAAAAACTAATAAATGAAAGATTTTTTAACTGAACTATATTAGAAAACTCAATTGTCAGAAATGAAAATTTACATAAGATTGAACTTCTAAGCATAGTATCTTTAGTTGGTTATTAAAATAGGCTATCAAGCCCTGGCTGGTATGGCTCAGTGGATTGATTGAGTGCCAGCCTGCAAACCAAAGGGTCACTGGTTTGATTCCCAGTCAGGGTACATGCCTTGGTTGTGGGCCAAGTCCCCAGTAGGGGGCGCTCGAGAGGCAACATCAAGCAGTCCAACACTCACATCATAGAGCTGCCAGAAGGAGAAGAGAAAGAGCAAGAAATTGGAAATCTATTTGAAAGAATAATAAAAAGTTCCCTAATTTGGTGAAGAAAATAGACTATGCAAGTCCAGGAAGCACAGAGAGTCCCAAACACTATGGATGCAAAGAGGCCCATTCCATGACATACCATAATAAAATGTCAAAGGTTAAAGATAAAGAGAGACTCTTAGAAGCAAGAGAAAAGTAGTTAGTTATTGGAAGGTTGCCAGATGGGAGGGGGAGAATGGATGAAGAGGTGAGGGAATTAAGTACAAATAGGTAGTTACAGAATAGCCATGGGGATGTAAAGTACAGTACAATAAATGGAGTAGCCAAAGAACCTATGTATGACCCATGGACATGAACAATGGAGAGGGGACTGCCTAAGGGAGTCAGGGGTGCTAGGCAGAGGAAGGCAAAGGGAGAAAATTCAGGACAACTGTAACAGCATAATCAGTAAAATATAATAAAAGAAAAACATGCAATACATGACTATTTAGTCTGGAACATTGACCTCTTTTCTCTCACACTGTCAAATTAAAAAATGACAACAGCCAAAATAACAACAGCTGTTCAGTGTAAATGAATCAAAATTATACCTAATTTTTTGTCAGATCAGCAAAAAAACACATTTTTTTGATGTGCCGAAGATTTTTAGTAATCAATTTATGTGTGCCATAAGATGAAAAGGTTGGAAATCACTGGTGTATAGTAATTACATTTTCCTCAGTACACCTACCCATCTGCAAGCTGATTTACTTAAAAGGACATTAGTGATAGAGCTGGTTTCCATACAATTCTATCTAAAAGGCAGTGTTTCAGAAGAGTGAGCACAGTTGTTCTATACTATTCTAGAGAACAAAACTGTGGGTATACATCACAGTGAAGTGGAATTTAGCCCAAAATAAAGAATCATGCAACTAGGTCTGTTAACAGATTGCAACGAGATTCTGCAACCACATGAAATAATGACCTTCCTGTTCAATTACATCATCTGAAATATGCAACACACCATGGCAGGCCCAATGGGTACTGTGATGCTGTGATATAATAAGAAATGTATGTATTTGGTTTTCATCCTGGTTCCTGGAACAAAGCCCCAAAACCCTTGGAATTCCCTGAGTGATAGGATCCTTTGTTTTTCATAATAAATCTCTTTCAACCATACTTGAGTATTTATGCTAATTAGGTGACTCTTGGTGGGCCCCTACAGAGCTTTAAGATGGGGGCTGGTTGCCAGAGTATGACCATGTGATTAGAGGGTTGGAACTTTCAGCTCCAGTCCCTGACCTCCAGGGACAGGAGAGGGGCTAAAGATCAAGTTAATCACCAATGGCCAATGATCTAATCATCCATGCCTACATAATGGAACCTCCAAAAAACCTTGAAATCTCTGGGGGTTCAGAGAGTTTCCTGAATGGTGAACACATAAACGTGCTGGGAGAAAGACACATCAAAAGAAGACAGAGGAGTTCTACCCTTCTTCCCACTACCACGCCCTATGCATGGCTGCTCCTGAACTGTATCCTTTATAATAAACCAGGGATAGTAAGTTAACTGTCTTCCCCTGTTTTGTGAGCCATGGGAACCCCTGATTCGTATTTTATGAAAACAGCATGAAATCACTAGAAAGATTTAGAATATATAGAAAAGTGATGCTATTACCCAGAAGAAACAACTGCTTAAACCATTAAAAACTATGGCTCTCAGAAAGCACTTCCAACAAACGCTACAAGAACTGGTGGGAAAAACTGGCCAATATTGTAACAGGGTACAGCCAGGAGGCCCCCAAACAGGAATTTGTAATTGGGTCCAGGAAATCTTAAAAACATACATATATAGGATGTAGGATGTATAGGAGGACATATATAGGATGTCCTCAGGAAATACTAAAATATATATATATGATGTCCTCACCCCCACAAGTCTGAACTGGGGGATGGGACACACGGAGCAGGGCCATTGAGAGTTGTTCTGCATACCAACAGTTTTGTAACTAACCTCAGGCATGGTCATTTAAAATATCTATAACTTTTAACTGGTTTCATGGATATGTTAAAACAGCTGTGGCCATGCTCTAAGCCAGGGATATGGGAGTGACTTTCACCCAGGAAGTAACTGGGAGGCAACTCCCCCTGGTTACGGTGACTGCCTGAGAGGCTGGAGCCCACAGGGCCATGCCTGCCTGGGCTTACTATGGCAGCCCAGAAAGCTGAAAAATACGGGAATGCTGGCAGGAATAGCAAGTGCAGGAAGAGTCAGAAATGGGGCTGCAGGAGAAGACTAGTGCTGGGATTTAAACCCAGGCACAGCAGCCATGAGAGGTTGAGACCACATGGCTTTGGCAAGAGAAAGGGACCACTCAGCTTTGGCAGAGAAAGGGGGAACCATGTGGTGAGTCAGAATCAGGCGGCTTTGGGTGTTCTCTTTGCCATGCAGCTTAGGAAGCTGGGAAGCAAGATGTAGCAGTGATACAGAGCTCTCTCTTAGCAGTTTGGAAGAATGCAGGAGATACGCTGCAGGAAGGAAAGGGGTGAAAAGACTTGCTGGTGGGCCATGAGAAGGTGCCACGCCAGTTTGGATTAAGAACTAGCGATCGCAGCGGTGACACAACTGATAGTGCCTGGAACCAAGGGAGGCCTGCCAGCCCAGCACGGATTACTGGGAAGAACCAGGGGCTACCTGAGCCACAGACTTCCATTTCTTTTCCCAAGATACGGTACCCCTGACTAGGAAAAGGGGGGAAGGAAGGATTGCGTGTATTTCTGGGTGTTTTAAGGGACACTGGGATCTTAATGAACATATTAAGTCATTACTCTTAAGTCTGTGTAACTTTTGAATAAATAATTCCTTTCCTTTGCACCAATCTCTGACATTGAGAGCTGTAATTCCCTGGTGGTGGGCAAGGTGAACCTAGTACAGGGGGACCCCAGGAGAAGGGGGGGTCCATTTGGTAAATGTATATCATCCCCCCCCGGATTGTTCTGTAACAATATGACTAAATTAATATTCAAGGTCTAAAGTTCACCTTTGTATTTAAATTAAGGAAGTGAAATTTCACTCAGAAATTAAGAGCATATCCGTTTACAGGTGGAGCTGGATCAAGGGTCACAAGTATCACAATATAATAAACTCTAGTTTCCCTGTAAGTTCAGTAAGATTATTTTCAACTACATGTACACATTTTAGCTATACCTGCTAACTCAAAAAATTGAGTTGCTTATCACAGGACACATTAGAGATTAATAAATACTACTGAACATGCAACATAAAGGACCATGAAGTGGGGGAACCACCATCCATCCTAACAGCTTAACACATCTGCACAGTGCCATCACCTTCTTGTCCAGAGACATAAAATTACCAGTAATTATCCTGTTGTACCAATGGACTAAGTTTCAACAAAATTCCTACTTTGGACAAGGTACTGTACCAACTCCCATTTCTCTGTTATATTATAGAATTTTACTGGACACCCAATTCACACTGTAATAACAATTAATAATGCAATAACAAGCCCTTTTGTAATGGTTCCTTACTGTGATTAGTTTTAGTGTCATGCATACAATAAAGTGGAGCTCAGCTTCAGAGATGTTAAATATAAATCACCTAGCCTGTAAATAAATGCAAGTTAGCATTATGTCAAAAGCCCTGAAATGTGCATACAAAGGATGTTTAAGTATTGCTTTAAGAGCAAGAAAAGTATTGTGAACCTACTAGTCCAACAAAAGGGAGCCATTTAAATACTGGTGCATCCCCATAATAGATTATTATACAGTCAGTAAATATTTTTAAGATAAATGTATGCTGATATATTCATCATGCCAAAATGAAAAACGAAACATACAAAGCGATCCAATTCATTTAAGTGTCTATGAAATCTGACTGTGCCAGCTCACTATAATATCCTGTGAATGTTGTACTTCCATTCTTTAACAGTTGAGTTACAGCACAAGACTGGAATGGCTCCAATGTTATTTAGTTCCTCCAAAGTATCCCTCAAGTTATGTCTGTCCTGAAAAAAGATGCCTAACATAATGGCCACCAAGTCTTCCTGCTCTGATTCTCACTGTACTATCACCACTGGGCATAAAGCCACACACAGAGAAACCTCCCTGCTGCCCATTCTTGAGAATGCTTATGTCAGAGCCAGAAAGGGACTCCACAGGTTCCCAGAGCTTCCAAACCCTGGGAAAGAATGCCCTCTTCCTTTACTCAGAAGTTCTCAAAGCTGCCAATGGAAGAAAACAGATGCCAAGGAAAAAGCAAGGGGTTTGTGCTGGCAGCCTCAACGTTCCAGTCCAACCGGCCAAAAGTGTCCTGTTACATGCATACCTGCCAAGAAAAAGGTCTGGATGTGTTTACTATACCAAGTTAGTCAACAGTGGTGATCTTATAGTATTCTGGAAGTTTTTCCTTTTCTTTTTTTTTTCTCTCTGATTTTTATAATTAACTTCAATGAACAGAGTATTTTTGAGGCAGAAAAAAAACCATTTTTTTCAGTTAATAATTAAACATCTAAGCAGGAAATCCATCAATGAGGACCATTTCCTTAAACAGCAAACTATAAGAATAATTCCTGAGAAATATTCACAGTTATCTGGCCTTTAATTCTATTTTTTTAAGATTTTAATTTATTTATTGATAGAGAGAAGGGAAGGGAAGGAGAAAGAGGGAGAGAAACATCGCACGCCCCCAACCAGGGACCTGGCCAGCAACCCAGGAATGTGTCCTAACTGGGACTCGAACCAGCAACCTTTAGGTTTGCAGTAATGATGTCCAACCCACTGAGCCACAGCAGTCAGGGCTAGCCTCTAAATCTGCCCTCAGTGCCAAGCCTCCGCCTGTCCCATCATTACTTACATTCCTGAAGACATTCTGTGTCTGTGCAGTAGGACTGGGACTGCCTCAACTACAATGAATAAGAAGAAAGGAAAGTTAGCCATTGGACTCAACCAAAAATGGATACTATTCATCAGGAAGATCACGTTTTATTTTTTAATGAATGCTACCACAGTGTATATCATGCCTTCAAAATCAGATACAAACACAGAAAACATGGAGGGGCTGTTTATTTTGGGGGGATTTTTCCTACTTAAAATAATTTTCAAATATATTGTGCTCTACTGCAATTCACCTATTTAAATTAAAAAAAAATTTTTTTTTAATGTCCTGTGACAGGAACTCCTGCTCCCACTTTATTAGACTTCGCAAAAGAAAAGTGCTAAACTATTGAGAAGAGCTATTAGAAAGAAAGTAATGAGAATTTTTTTCTCATTGAAAACTGAAGCACAGAGAGATAAAAAGATTCTATTTGTAGAAACTATGCCTTTGAAAGAGAGGAACATATATATTTTTTCTTTTTGTTCACTTCTGTGTAAACAGTACTTGGATAGGCAAGAAACAAATAAAAACAAATAACATAGGGGTTGAGGGTAGAATGGAGGAGCAGAGTAGGCTCTGGAAGAGATGGGAGTTCAAGTTTTCCAGTGTCTATTTTTTTATATAATCTAATTTTGGAACCATGTGATTATCATTTCAAAAAGAAAAAAAAACTGTCTATCAATAAACATACATCACTCTTTTATGTATGTTCAGCCAATGCTGAGACCTTTTTGGAGTTTAGAAATGATAATTTCATAACTCTTAATACAGAGATGACTGCACAATAAAGAGAATGAAGAGCACACAACTTTTCAATTCGGCCTCATTACTTTATATACTGACACCCTCTCTCCATTAAAGCAGTGACTCCTAACTTGCAATTGTTTGGGGAAGCAACTACAGAGCAGTCTTGCTTAGCTGGTTAAGCCTGGGTTCTAGAGGAAGACAGATCTTGCTTTAAAGTCTGGTTCTGCAACTTCCTAAAGTTTCAAGACCTCAGGCAAATTCTTTAACACCTCTAAGCTTTAGCTTCCTCATCTGGTAAGATGGGGATAATTTACCTGTATCTGAGTGCTTGTGAGGATTGAAATAGGTAATGTATGTGAACTGTAGTAACAACCCAAGAAATGTTAGCTACTTTTACTGTGCCACACTAATTATGACCTCATCTGATTTTGAAATTAACAACTAAATAAATCACTTTGTAAACTGTTCTCTAAGATGATCTACTTTGTTTTGGTGCATACCACTAAATGCAATCCTATTGAATTAGAATACGAAAACAGCTCTTAATTAATGTAAAAATATGCTATGTATCTTAATGCCTTGTAAATATGAAAGGAATCAATCCAAAAACTTTTAAAATTATATATTCTATGGGTATTATAAAAAAGACAAAAAATAACAAGTGTGGGCAAAGATGGAGAAAAGGGAAGCCTTGTACACTGTTGGAGGGACTGTAAATGGTGCAGCCACTGTGGAAAACAGTATGGAGGTTACTAAAATAATTAAAAATAGAACTACTCTATGATTCAGCAATCCCACTTGTGGGTATTTATCCAAAGAAAACAAAAACGCTAATTTGAAAAAACATATGCACCCATTGCAGGATTATGTCATTGCAGCCTTATTCACAATAACCAATATATGGAAGCAACCTAGGAGTCCAATGAAAGATGAATGGATAAAGATATGATACATACACAAGTATACAATGGAATATTACTCAGCGATAAAAAGAATGAAACTTGCCATTAGCACCAACATTAGATGGGCCTGGAAGGCATTGTACTAAGTGAAACAAATCACACACGCTGCACAACCTGACATATATGTAGGATCTGAACACAAACACCCGAGCTCATGGATACAGAGAACAGACTGGTGCTTGCCTGAGGTGGGAAGGTGGAGGGAGGGCACGGGGGTTAGGGGTAGAGTGGGAAAAATGGGTGAAAGAGGTACAAAGGTACAAATTTTCAGTTATAAAACGAGTAAGTCATAGAGATGTAATAATGCACAGCATGCTGACTATAGTTAATAATATGTAAAAATACACACATTCTATAAAAATTGAAAAAGACTTACAGACCCTTGGTCACAAAACAGACCAAATGAACCTCTTAATTTGAATAGATTTTGTTAAAGTTTTATTTGCCTTTTCCCACTAAGTGATATGTATACACAGACCAAAATTCAAAAGAACAAAAAGGACAGTCTGTGCAGGTGAATCTCCTGTGCTGTCCTTCAGCCTCCCCACTGCTCAGGTTTGTTGTTTTTCTGTGTATGTGAATCTCTCCAGAGATGTCCTTGTATTTTTGCAGGCATATATATCTTTCCCCATTACTCCTCCACATCCAAGTAGCATTGTAGAGAATGTAAAACAGAAAGAGATATATTAGGTAAAAAGGTTCTTGGATTGAAGATCTATCTAATCACTTAAGGTATCAAATAAGGAGTCAAAATAACTCTTCTACTCAATTGATTATGCTGGGTTTAAATCTTTAGCAATGACATAGCATACCCCCAAGTGATACCTATGATACCTATGATCTAAATGACCAAAAATTATCAGTTCATTGTATATTTGTAACTCAAATGCCAGCCTTGGCTTTTGACTATAGCTCTGTTTGAACTGCTGCCCTGTCTTGAGATCTGACTTGCTATTTGTAGCTCAAAAATATCTATAAATAACATGATTTGCATGTGAAAAGCCCCAAAATCTTTATACAACCATTTCCTCACAAATCTACATCCACAGAGCTCCAGGCTCCTCCCTAATGCCTCCACCAGTCCCATCCTCCTTGCCAGCGTGGGTCACCAGATGCTCCCTGTGCTGCTTCCTCCTCCTCCACGGCAATCCAGCTCTGGGTCTCACCCCATACCCTTGGAGTGGGTTTGTGGTCTACAGCAGTCACCAAACTGTAATCTATAGGCTGCAGACCAAGTTCTATGGTTTTACTGAAATATAGCCATACCTACTCACTTACACATTGTCTGTGGCTGCTTTCACTACAACAGTTGAGTTGTTTGCTGCCACACAGACTCCATGCCTAAAATACTTATTATCTGGCTCTTTGATCACTGATCGCTGCTAATAATGGCACACATTAAAGACACCAAGGAAATACCCATGGTATAAGAGAAAAAAACAAGTATTTTTGTGTAGCTATATAAAAGTGTTCATTTAGAAATGAGAGATACTCATTGTCATTTATTCACTTACTGATTCAAAATATTTACACACTGAATGCTTACTGTGTATTTCCAGGTTCTAGGGGTTTGGTGTGAAAGACAAAATTTCTATTCTCGTGGTCCATGCAGTCTTTTGGAAGAAACATATAAAAATGTCAGACAGCCATGCAGAGAACAAAATAGGAAGGGCTGATACAGTGGCAGCAGAGTTGCCATGTAGGCAGAGAGAGGCAGTAACACTTAAAGTGCTATCTACATGAGAGTAAAGATCAGAGATGAGCATTCCAGCCAGAGTACATGCCCAGGAAAGGTCATTTCCTGGTTATCTGTGAAAAGGTGAAAACGAGTGGGTGATGTGGAAACACAAAGCCAACATGAATAGGGCACAGGAGCCATGCTATTGAGTTGGCCAAAAAGTCAGCATGGTTTCTCCATAAAATGAAAGACACACTTTTCATTTCCACGAATAACTTTATTGATTTGGGTATTTTGAGTATGTCAGCTAACTCCCACGTGTTACAACATTGATTGGTCTCAATTAATGTCTCGATTTGATCTCTAGCAACTTCAAGTGGTCTGCTGACCATGGAGCACCATCCAGAGAGAAATCTCCAGCATGAAACTCTGCAAAACACTTCTGACATGTTTGATCAGTCACAGTACTTTCTCTATACAGTGCACCAATCTTTTTTTTACATGTCAATAGTGTTTCACCTTTCTTGAAATAAAAAAGCATAATATACCAAAAATGCTACCTCTTTTCTTCCATTTTCAATATTAAAATGGTTGCACAAAAATTCACCAATTTTGGTAATTTTTTTTAAATGCACACTGATATGACAGCTGCCACAATACAATCTAGCAAAATTGTTTTGAATGAAGTTAAAGAGAACTAAGTGCTCCTAAGGCTATGTTACAGATAAAATCAAAAGAACAAGAACTTTTTTGGCCAACCCAATACTTAGCTGTTGTATTTAGTTAACTTCAGAACCAAATAATCTTAGTATGTGTTCAAATCATCATAGTTGGCTGTTAATGTTATTCTTCTGACTGACTCCAACTCAAACACATACCAATATATAACAGACATCTATGTTTTATCAATGTGAAACAGGAATACAACCTCATTATATAGTATTTGAGACATATTTAAATACAAATATATTTTAACAATATGTTAAAATTTACATATATTAATTTTAAATGACTTATAACTTACATATCTGTATTACATTATAATAAAAATAACATTACGGGATACTTAGAAATTAATGTGGATTAACTCACTGTCCTAATACAATTATCATTATTATATATTCTTTTCCAGGGTTAAAATGTGTATAATTTCACATAATTACAAGTATTATAACAACAAATATTTATCAGGTACTTGTATGTGGTAGGTACTGTACTAAGAACTTTAATAACTTACCTTATTTAACCCTCACAACCACTGGCAGGAGGAAGGTATTATTATTCCTACTTTACAGATGAAGAAACTTGAGTCTGGGGGAAGTTAACATATCCAGTACTAACTCTCAAGTATAAATTCTTAACACAATTCCACTCTACTTTACAACGTACAGATTTTGTATCATAATTTTGGGTAACATATCACCAGCATGAAACATTCTCTCAACCACAATTATGGTTAAAAATATTCCAGTGAGTTGATGTACTATACAATTGAACTGAAGCCAATTCAGACTAAAGTGACAGTGACCACAGGTAACCTACTTCTCTGTGTCATGTGAGGATACAGCAAGAAAGCAGCTGTCTGCCAGTCAAGAAGAGAGCTATCTATCACCAAACACCAAATCTGCAGGTACCTTGACTGTGGACTCCCTAGCCTTGGGAACTGGGAGAAATAAATGTTCACTGTTTAAGCTGCCCAGTTTGTGGTATTCTGCTATAGAAGCCTGAGCTGATAAAACAGTACCTGAACAGGAACCTACTTACTACTTTTCTATGTCCACTCCAGAACCTCATGTATACTGGAGGGCCCTTCCTTCCCATGAATACAAGCTGCCTGTGGACTGGTAAACAGTGTGGTAGAGAACAGTCGTTAAACAGAGATGCTTTAAAGTAAGAAGTACCTGAGTTCAAATTCTTTGTTACTCTACAATGCAGAGCCTCTAACTCTTAAGAGATAAATACAACCTATTATGAACCTTAAGATAATTGTGTGGATTAAATGACATAGTTAAGTATATATAAAATTAAATATAAAGAATTGTTTTCAGGATGAGTTCTTTCTATGATGTTTTCAGATCACAGCAGTATCATAGTTACGACTATGTGCTTAATTAAGAAAGTGCATTAGCTGAACTCAAGTGCTTCCGAACAAGCAGGATTTATACCCTCCTAAAACCTTAATCTTAACGTTGGTCTTTCTACTTAAAAGAAAAACCTTAAAGTCTTTTCTGTTTTGGACTTGAATATTATGATTTATATTGTGGCATATTTCTCTAATACAATGGCTTCCATATATTTTATTTTATTTATTTATGTATTTATTTATTTATTTTTAGAAAGAAAGGAAGGAGAGAGAGAGAAACATCAATGTGTGGTTGCCTCTTGCACGCCCCCAACGGGGGATCTGGCCTGCAAGCCAGGCATGTGCCCCAACTGGGAATCCAACCAGTGACCTTTCGGTTCACAGGAGGCTGTTCAATCCACTGAGCCACACCAGCCAGGGCGGCTTCCAAATATTTGTATCTCAAAATTTTATTCTTTGCCTTTAAGACTTGTATGTTTAAGTTCTTTTCCTATTAACAAGCATATTTTCCTGTTAGCAATCAATTTTTATATAATTTCTTTTATTTTTTAATCATTTTTTAATTTTTCAATTACACTTAACATACAATATTGTATTAGCTCCAGTGATTAGACATTACATAACTTACTAAGTGATCACCCCAATAATTCTCACACCCACCTGACACCATACATAGTTACTGCAACATTATTAACTATATTCCCTATGCCGTATTTTACACCCCCATGACTATTCTGCTACTACCATTACATACTTCTTAATCTTTTCACCTTTTTCACCCATCCTCCCAGCTGGCAACCATCAAAATGTTCTCTGTATCTATGAGTCTGTTTATGTTGTTTGTTTATTTTGTTTTTTTGAATTGTTGATATGGACGTATTGCCATTTTATTGTTCATATTTTTTATCTTCTTTTCCTTTTTCTTAAAGACCCTTTAATATTTCATATCATACTGGTTTGGTGGTGTTGAAATCCATCAGCTATTTCTTGTCTGCGAAGCTCTTTATCTGCCCTTCCATTCTAAATGATAGCTTTGCTGGGTAGAGTACTCTTGGTGGTAGGTCCTTGCTTTTCATCAGTTTGAATATATTTTGCCACTCCCTTCTGGCCTGCAAAGTTACTTATGAGAAATCACCTGTCAGTCTTATGGGATCTCCCTTGTAGATAACTACTTCTCTTGCTGCTTTTAAGATAGCTTTGTCTTTAACCTATTTTTTTATTTTTTAAATATATTTTTTATTGATTATGCTATTACAGTTGTCCCATTTTTTCTATCCTTCATCCCCCTCTCCCCTGTATACCCCTCCCACCATCATTTGCCCCTTAGTTCATGTCCATGGGTCGGACATATAAGTTCTTTGGATTCTCCATTCCCCATATTATTCTTAACCTCCCCGTTTATTTTGTATCTACCATTTATGTTTCTTATTCCCTGTACCTTTACCCCCATTCTCCACCCTCCCCATCCCTTTCCCTGCTGATAATCCTCCATGTAATCTCCATTTTGTTTGTTGTTTTAGGTTCAGTTGTTGTTGTTTTTTTAAGATTTTATTTATTTATTTTTAGAGAGGGAAGGGAGAGGGGGAGAGAAGAGAGAAACATCAATATGCGGTTGCTGGGGGACATGGCCTGCAACCTAGGCATGTGCCCTGACTGGGAATCGAACCTGCGATGGCTGGTTCGCAGCCCGCGCTCAATCCACTGAGCTACGCCAGCCAGGACGGTTCAGTTGTTGATAGTTGTGGGTTTGTTGTCATTTTAACATTACTAGTTTTTTATCTTCTTTTTCTTAGATAAGTCCCTTTAACATTTCATATAATAAGGGCTTGGTGATGATGAACTCCTTTAACTTGACCTTATCTGGGAAGCACTTTAGCTGCACTTCCATTCTAAATGAAAGCCTTGCTGGATAAACTAGTCTTGGATGTAGGTCCTTGCCTTTCATGACTTTGAATACTTCTTTCCAGCCCTTTCTTGCCTGCAAGGTTTCTTTTGAGAAATCAGCTAACAGTCTGATGGGAACCCCTTTGTAGGTAACTGTGTCCTTTTCTCTTGCTGCTTTTAAGATTCCCTCCCTGTCTTTCATCTTGGGTAATGTAATTACGATGTGCCTTGGTGTGTGCTTCCTTGGGTCCAACTTCCTTTTTTTTTTTAAGATTTTATTTATTCATTTTTAGAAGAGAGGAAGGGAAGGAGAAAGAGAGAGAAACAGCAATGTGTGGTACATGACCCCCACCAGGGACATGGCCTGCAACCCAGGCATGTGCCCTGGACTGGGAATCAAACCGGCGGCTACTCAATTTGTAGGCCAGCACTCAACCACTGAGCCACACCAGCCAGGGCAGGTCCAACTTCTTTGGGACTCTCTGAGCTTGCTGGACTTCCTGGAAGTCTATTTCCTTTGCCAGATTGGGGGAGTTGTCCTTCATTATTTGTTCAAATCAGTTTTCAATTTCTTGCTCTTCGTCTTCACCTTCTGGCACCCCTATAATGCAGATGGTGCAATGTTTAAAGTTGGTTCCTAAGCCTCTCCTCATTCTTTTGAATTGTTTCTTCATTCTGTACTTATTGAATGTTCATTTCTTCCTTCTGCTCCAAATCGTTGATCTGAGTCCTGGTTTCCTTCCCTTCACTTTGGTTCCCTATACATTTTCCTTTATTTCACTTTGTGTAACCTTCATCTCTACCTTCATTCTGCCACCGAGCTCAATCAATTCTGTGAGCATCCAGATTATCAGTGTTTTGAACTCTGTATCAGATAGGTTGTCTATCCCTTGTCACTTAGCTCTTGTTCTGGAATTTTGATCTATTCTTTCATTAGGGCCGTATTTCTTTGTCCAGGTGCACCTGTTACGTTGTAAAGGGTGGAGCCTTAAGTATCCACACCAGGTCGGGGCAACCCTTTTTGTGGCGCTGTCCGTAAAGGAGGAGTCAGAGGGAACAATTTGGCTCTCTCTCTCCACTCTAGCCCCTTCTTTCTCACTGCTCTCACTTCCCACAAGCAGGCTGTGCCCTTTCAGATGCTGATTCCCAGGTGGATAGGGTGTGGGAACTCTCCTGTGAGACTAGGAGTTTCTCCTGCCCTCAAAATCCCCGTAGGATTTTACAGCTAGAGGTTTTGAGGTTTTAGTTTCCTGGTCAGCCACCCCCCACCTAGCCAACATGGTCCGCTGCCTCGCCATAGGTCCTCTCCGTCTGGCTGTCCATCTCCACCCCTCCTACTGGTCTGGATGAATGTTTAACTCCTTGGTTGTCGGAGTTCCGTGCAGTTTGATTTTCTGGCATTTCTGGTTGTTTATTGTTTTTAAAATGGTTGTTTTCCTTCTTTTGGTTGTGTGAGGAAGCAAAGCATTTCTACCTATGCCTGCATCTTGGCCAGAACTCTCATTAATCTATTTAGGATAAGGAGAAGAAAAATTGCTAGAATAAAGGTATGCACATTTTAAATTTTGATACACAGTCCCAAATTACAGGAGGGGAATTTTAAAGAAATGACAAAATATAAACAAAGTACATTCAACTTAAGTGTTTCTGCAAAGTCACATCACTGCAGAAGTCCAGTGTTTCAACTGGAAGACCAGCTGGAATTTAATATTTCCGATTACACTGAGCCCTTAATGACATCTCTACATATTTTCCTACAACATAAACAAAAATAATTTTGAAGGAACACAATAACCCATGCATATTTAAGCCTCAAGACTTCAAATATCAGGTAAAGGCAAGTCTGAATATTTGGAGAAGCTGATTTGCCCATATGATATGTATATACTTCCCCCAATCCTGTAAAATACCATCTGAATTTGAATTTAATTAATTTATTGAATTCAATATCATCGCAAATTTTATGGCTATTGATAAGACAACAGTATAATTTATATGTTATGCCTTTATGGTACAGTCTACCCTTATGATATATAGATACATAAATGCACAGATAGGTGACTGGAACGTCCACAAATTTAATGCAACCTCCAGCCATGCATACAGTACTAGTCATGTAGTGGGATGGGTGAGTGGGTGGAATAGAGGCAATAGGAAGAGGGACTTTGACATTTTGCTCTATTATTTATCTGTTACTTCATATGATTGTAATTTAGATATCCACATATTATGTACGTTATTAAAAGAAGATAAAAACAGACACACACATGAGGCAAATTCTAAAAATGAGGCTTTGATTTGCTGTCTTGGACTGAATGTGTGGTCTCCTCAGAATCTGTGTGTTGAAATCTTACCCTCAGTATGATGTTATTAAGAGGTGGGGGACTTCCAGGATGATAGGTCATCAGGCTGGAGCCCTCAGGAGTAGGATTAGTGCTTTTATAAAAGATGATCCAGCCCTGGCTGGTGTGTCTCAGTGGACTGAGCACCAGCCTATGAACCAAAACGTTTCCAGTTAGATTCCCAGTCAGGGCACATGCCTGGGTTGTGGGCCAGGTCCCCCCAACTGATTAATGTATCTCTTATCAATGTTTCTCTCCCTCTCTTTCTCCCTCCCTTCCCATCTCTCTAAAATAAATAAATACAGTCTTGGAAAAGAAAAGAAAAGATACCCCAGGATGTTCTCTCATGCCCTCTCTTCGAAAAAGAGACAGAGCACTATCACACAAAATCTTGCCATTCCCTATTAAGAGATGAAGTCTTTTCCCCTGCTCTTGAACCTGAGAGCAGGCTTGTGACTGCTATAACCAAGAGTTTAGCAGAAGTGTGGTATGTATGCAACTTCTTAGGCTACATCGTAAAAAGTACCCAGCTGCTGCCTGGTTCTCTCCCCCCCTCCCCCATCCTCTCTCGGGATGGATGTATGCCCTTGGAGCCAAGCCACAATGCTGTAATGAAGTCAAGCAGCCACTTGAAAAAACCATACGTCAGTGTTCTTGCTGACAGTACTAGATAGGGTATCAGCCACCCATCAGCATCGACGGGAAGACCGTGAGCAAAAGCCTCCAGTTGTTTCCTGCTCCCAGCCCGAGTCTTCCAGCTAAGAATCTGGACACTGTACAGCAGACAGGCTACCTCTACTATGCTCTGTATGAACTACAGACAAATAGCTTGTCAGCTTACTAAAAGGTAGTTTCACGCCATTTAGTTTTGGGCTAATTTTTTATACGTCCATAATAACTGAAAGCATAGGAGAAACTGTTAATCGTTTGTATGAGTAAAATGGCAATAAGAAGTTGGGAGCACAGAGGGAGATTTTGCTTTACCCTTTCTACATTTAGTACTGCTTGGATTTATGCCATGAGGACATGCAATAGTTATTTTTTTTTTATCTTTTAAGTAAAACAAAGTCAACCACAGAGAGGACTATCTATCTAGTCTTCAAGTGCCTGGATGATAGTGAGAAAAAACATTAAGATTTACCCTGTCTGGTGTGGCTCAGTGGATTGATTGCTAGCCTGCGAACCGAAAGGTTACTGGTTCAATTCCCTGTCAGCACACATTCCTGGGTTGTGGGCCAGGTCCCCAACTGGGGGCATGTGAGAAGCAACTGACTGATGTTATCTCTCACACTTAGATGTTTCTCTTCCTCTCTTTCTCTCTCCCTTCCCCTCTCTCTGAAAATAAACATCTTTAAAAAAAACATTAAAATTTGAAAGAAGGAAGTCCAATAAAACTTTCTTTATTGACTAAAATAAAGCCCAAAAGGTAATCATATGAGTAAAAAGGCCTTGTAGTGCCCTGACTGGTGTGGCTCAGTTAGTTGGGCACTGGCCCATAAAGTGAGAGATTGCTGGTCATTCCCAGTTGGGGCACAGGTCTAGGCTGAGGGTGCAATCCCCAGTCAGGCCGAGTGCAAGAGGCAAGTGATTGATGTTTCTCCCCCACTTTCTCTCCCTCCCCCGTCTCTAAAAATAAATAAATAACAATCTTTAAAATAAAAATAAAGGCTTTGTAGCAACATGGAAAATACTAAATATTATTATTGAATATTGTTATTATACATGATATATTATACATACACACACACCATAGTATCTAAATATATACTTGTTAAAAAGATCTGGAAAGATGTAGGGAAGTAAGGAATAAGCCAGATTTGGAGAAGTGACACAGAAGTTTAGTCTTACTTTTAATGTATGGGTTTTTTTTTTAAAGAACACATTCATGTATTATTTATATCAACACTTATATTTTATAAAAACTAAAATAAGTAAATAGCAAATATACTAGTAGTAGATATATTTGCTATATCAGGTATTTGCTGGGTAGAAAGGTTTTTTTAAGAACTTTTCATGAAAAAAATACAATACAAAATTAAATTTAATTTAAAACAGAAAAAGAAAACTTATCAGGCCCACATTTTTCTTCCAGGTAAAAGTCAATAGGTCTTAACATGACTTATTTAAGTACAGTAAACATCAGTCACAATTTGCAAGGCCTTCGGGCCATATACAGGAATCTGACCATGGATCTCCCAGACCACATGCATATAGTACTTTAACACGGAATCAAATTTAAGTAAATTAAAAACGAAGAAGTTTCAATTACACTGTTTAGATTAGAACTGAAATACAGAGCTCAAAAAACAAACAAAAAAAGGATTATCTGCATTCCAAATCTCAGGTTACAACATAGAATAGAAAACACAGAGCCTAATTCAAGTTCAGATTTCTAAATCCATCTGCTCTCTCTTTCTGCAACTCCTACACCTGTAGAAGAAACTATATACCAAGAGACAGCCAGTCAAGAAAAACAAGAGGAGAAGAAGGAAATGGCAAGGGCGCAGAAAAGGGCGAAGCCAGAATAATTCTGCAATGGCTGCAATGGGGACGGAAACAAAGCCCCCCATCCAGGCAGTTTTTATGGCAGTTTTAAGGAAATAAGTTGTTTAAAACAAAACAAACTGAAACTAGATACAGTAATTATACATACTTTAAAAAAATACTAACTTCAGAAAGGGCACAAAAATACTAGACAACATAAAGAAGGATTTATAATTAGATTATGCTTTGTGTTGTCATCTTTCGACATAAGTAGTAGTCTACAACATCACTAAATATCCTCATTTATCACTGGGCACGCTCCCATATTAAGTTAATAAAACAAAGAATTATATGTAACATGATAAAGATACCTAATTTTAATTGCAAAAACTTACTGTATTTTCCTATCTACCTCTCTCAGTCCTATTAGGCAATATTTAAAGCTCTAACTAGAGTATCAAATTAAGATACAAAACAATCAGGAAGAAAGTCAGATAATATTTCCATTTTTAATGTTTATGAACATTCCTGAGATAAACAGAAACGTCTATGCACCTGGCAAACACACCCAGTAAGAACAGCCAACACTTGTGTAACTCGATACGGTAATTAAATCACAGGAAGGGGACTGCCGAAAGAGTAAGTAAAGCTGTCACCAGCACCCCAAAATGAGCACTGTTTGTACGACAGTGTTATGAACCTTGACCTTAAACACCGTTTATAATGTATCATTTAAAAACACTTCTATAATAATATACTCAGAGATAGAATCATTTACATTAAAGTCCATATCGCAGACACACAATTAAATGAATGAAAATCAGATTTATATTCTTTGCACTGATACAGCTTAGCAGTAAATAATCAAAACATACATAAATACAAATGAGGCAGTAGTAATGAGTTTGAATTGCTACTGTATCATTAAGCCTTAGGAGGTACACTAATTTATTTATATTTTCATAAATATATATTTTATATACATGTATTTTATATACATGTAACATATTTTGCATTTTGATGAGAAAAAATTCTACCAGTTTAGAAATCAAAGAAGGTGAAAGAAGAGAGTAACATCTTATTAGACTTACTGAAAAGCTAAACATCATAGAATATAGTACTTTCTTTTCAAATCTACATTCAAAAATTTTATTCTCCAGTGGAAAAGTCTGTAATTACAAATTTTTGTACATAACTGTACTGCTTTTAGTAACTTTGAAGATGCTTATGTTTTAATTAAATTTAAAATTGTTTTTAAATTAATAGATAACGCATCCACATAGTTTTAAA
>PVIA01013327.1:0-32825 GCA_004024845.1 Tonatia bakeri | reverse complement strand
GGAATAAAGAAGTAGCCTGTTTCCAAACGGCCTGCCCATAAACGTGACCATTTACTGACAAAGCAAGTAGGTTCAGAAGCTCCCTGCAGCGGTTTCCACAAGCCACTGTCCATAACATAGGGTTTGCGGCTGTCCGGAACCACCAGTCTCTCAGGCACCTCCGAGGCCACCCCCGCCCGTGCGCGGGTCCTGACCGGGGGCGGGGCACGCCAGCCCGGAAGAGACGTCGCGCCGCGCTGCGCATGCCTTTTCCTTTTCAGCTCCGGGCCCATCCACAGCAGTTGTTGCGGTGAGTTCCTCTAGAGAATGGGTTATATCGGCTTCCATCCTGGCTCGCTCGCCGCGGTGGTCGCTACGCTTCTCCAGGGTCGGGGCGGAGGTTCCTCTCCTGCGGCCCGCACGCCCATTTCTGAGTAATAAGAGGTGCCGGAGGCGCAGTTCGTGGGGTAGCAGGGCTCTGTGGGCAAAGATTGGCGTCCCGATGGCGGAGGGCCTAGTACGGGAGGATGAAGCTCTTGTTTGATGAGGTCAATGGGCGAGGCTAGGGGGCTGCATCCCGCTTGCACATTTTTGTTTGGGGGAAGAAACGCCCCTCACCCTGGTTGCCTCCTCGCTTGGTCCTGGGACTATAGACAATGAGGCTGCGAAGACCTTCGTCCTGTGGTGTGGGTTCAGCGGTCTGTCACGAATAAGACGGCTCCGGCCTCTCCCTGCGTAGCTGAAAGTATAGCCGCGCCGTCCCGCTTATGGAGTCTGAGCCCATCATACCTTTGTGGTTTTAAGGGTGCAAGTTTGGAGCGAGTATGTATGCCGTTTTAATGTCCTGGCAACTTTTCACCTGAAATGTTTTTGGGGCTGGAGGTGGGAGCTGGTAAAGGGTAGGTTTCAGTCTAAGGAATTGGAATTCCTGCTTTCTGCATGTTTAACATGTATTTTTGTGTTTGAAACTTAGACTTATTAGACAGTGATTTCGTGTAGTCATTTTGGGGTCATGAACTCGGTTTCTGAACCCTGGCCCTTGGTGATCGCTTTCTTCCCGCAGATGTTGATGCCCAAGAAGAACCGTATTGCCATTTATGAACTCCTTTTTAAGGAGGGAGTGATGGTGGCAAAGAAGGATGTGCACATGCCTAAACACCCCGAGCTGGCAGACAAGAACGTGCCTAATCTTCATGTCATGAAGGCCATGCAGGTAGCTGGGGGGCTGCTGGAGTGGGGTGCAGGCGGAGGGGTTTTCCCTGCTGTTGAAGGCAAATTCCAAGGGGAGGTCAGGACAGCTAGAGCTTCTTGCTGCCTGGAAGGGCTGAGAAGTAGATTTATTGTGAAGACTTGTATTCTATGCAGTTTAGCTTCCCTTTGCACTGTGTTTCTAGTTCCAAGTCTCTAGTTGCATCTCAACAGTACTTTTCTGTCTTACAGTCTCTCAAATCACGAGGCTACGTGAAGGAACAGTTTGCCTGGAGACATTTCTACTGGTACCTTACCAACGAGGGCATCCAGTATCTCCGCGATTACCTCCACCTGCCCCCTGAGATTGTGCCTGCCACTTTGCGCCGCAGCCGGCCTGAGACTGGCAGGCCAAGGCCCAAAGGTGTGGTGCCCCCCAAAATGCCTCCAACAGCCTGTTTTGCAGCTGCTCTTTCTGGGAGGAGGGTTATGTGTGAAATGGTGGGGTTTTTGTTTGTGGGACAGAAACGGTCTTATAATATACCGTTGGTGTCAGCTGTAGGGGGACTCAGGCATACAGGACCTTGAGTCAAGTCCTGGAACCTTTGTCCTCCAGCATGGGACTTGCAATGGAACTGGAGTCAGACGCTCAGGTTATCTGGGGAGGTGGCATTAAACAGATTATTAGTCTGTGGCCAGACACATGTCGTAGGGCATTGAGTAACTTTTTCAGGGGGATCCCAATGTGAAAGGATATGCTTAGGGGAGAAGGCAAATTACCTGCTTGCTCACTGTTGCATTTTTGTCCAGCTTGTGATTTCCTTAGGTTCTGGAAAAAAAAAAAAAAAAACTTGTCATAAGAACCTTTGGAGGAAGAGCAGTTTGCGGTCTTGGGTGATGAAATGGGATGTAGAGGTTCCTGTACACAGCCGATCACCAGACTGTCCAGGTTCCCCGGGGAGGGGGGGGGATTTCATGGAGCTCAGGAGTCTGTTTTTATGAAGGCTCCCTAGGGAATTCTGGTGGCGGTTAGACAGCTGTGTGACTGTGGAGCAATAGTTCTAGAGAACTGCATCTAGAATCACTTGGGGAGGGGCTGCCATTGTCTCTGTGTGCCCCACAGACTCTCGCTTCAGTAGGCCTACGTGAGATCTGGCCTTTATTTTAGCCACTCCAGGTTCAGTTTGATCTTCTACATTAAAAAAGAGTGGTTTGTATTTTAACCATGTGGACTCTAGATCTAAATAAAGGTCCAGGGTAACTGGGTAGAGAGAATACTAGGTTAAACTTCCACTGTTTCTGAGAATGCTTTTAAGGTACCCCTTAAAATCTGTCTTAATGTATCCACAGCCCGAAGGAGGTATGTGGAGAAGCCCAGAGAAGGAATGGATTCTGGTGGCCTCTATATTTATATACTTAATACTGGAGGTGGGGCTTTCATCTGTGATGCCTCCTTTGCACAAGAAGTTTTCCACTTCAGAGATAGATCATTTTCAAAATTTTGGCTATTGAAATGTTTGTAGAAATAGCTGAATATCCAAATTTGCCAAATAATTGGAAAATGTGCATTTATGTTGAGAAATACAGTAGAACAAAGCAATCCTTTTGCAGATGTGTGGCATTTTAATTATGAATGAATTTTCTTGGGCCTCTGAGGAGCCAAAATGTCAATGATGAGTTTCAGTTCTGGGTGTAGGAGTTCCTATTCCCATTAACTTGTAAAAACTAAGTTGTCCAGTGAAAGTAGGAGAGCAATTCCAGTTCTCTTGGCCTGAAGGGAGCAGAGTTCCCACGCTGCCCTGTGTTCACTGTGTGTTTACTTTGTGTAGGTCTGGAGGGCGAGCGACCTGCAAGACTCACACGAGGGGAAGCGGACAGAGACACTTACAGACGGAGCGCTGTGCCCCGTGAGTGACACGTTGTCTGTGTGGGGCTTTGGGGTAGAATCTTTGGATTTTCAGTCAGCCCGGGCTGGGGCTCAGCCCTCAGAGATGCCAGTGTACTGGAAAGTTCCTTGGTTTCATTCTCCAGTCTCCAGCCGGAGTCCTTTGTGCTTTCTTGCCTTGGGAAGGGATTTGATGAGTGGGGATTGGGAGGATCACCTTGTGAGCTGGGGGCTGACTTTCGTTGAAGACCTTTAACCTAGAGCAAAGTTGAAAACTTTCAAGAAAACCACATGGTTTTATTTTGTGGTGTGTTCCTGCGCTGTAAGCTCCTTGAGGGTAGGGTCTGCTCAAATTACCTTTGTTGTTTTCTTACTGCAAAAATAGTGTAGAATCTTGTTTTTAAATAGCAAATATTCGGATTGACTGGGAACAACGGGTGTTTGTCCATTGAGCAAGTGTATATTTAATGCCTGTGGTGTGCTAGGCACTGTCCCAGGAGCTGGGGAGACGGTAGTGTATGCACCAGGCAAAAGGCCCTTCTCGTTGAACTTGCATTTTAGTGATAGGAGACACATATGAGAAAGTAAGTATGTATTGGGTTGGCCAAAAACCCCGTGTAGTTTCTTCCATAAAATAAAGGACACGTCTTTCATTTTCACCAACAGTTTTATTGATTGGGATATTTTGAGTAAGTCGGCAGTTTCCTGCTATTGGGTTATAGTGGGCAGAGGCCAGGGGTGCTGCTACACATCTTCCAATACATAAGGCAGCCCCACAGCAAAGAAGTTATTTGACCAGAATGTCAGTTGTACCAAGAAACTTCACAGAACACTTTTGACGTGTTCGATCAGTCACAGCACCTTCTCCATATGCTGCACAAATCTTTTTTTGCATTTCAGTTGCATTTTTCCCTTTCTTTAAATAATAGAACGTAATACATCAGAAGTGTTGCATATTTTCTTCCATCTTCAGTTTTAAGATAGCTACACCAAAATTCATCGATTTTTGCCCTGGCTGGTGTAGCTCAGTGGATTGAGCGCGAGCTGCGAACCAGGCATCGCAGGTTCGATTCCCAGTCAGGGCACATGCCTAGGTTGCAGGCCATGTCCCCAGCAACCACACATTGATGTTTCTATCTCTCTCTCTTTCTCCCTCCCTTCCCTCTCTAAAAATAAATAAATAAAATCTTTAAAAAAAAATTCATCGATTTTTATTCTTTTTTTAATGCACGCTGATATGACAGCTGTTACAAAATCTAAAAATTGTTTTGAATGAAGTGAAAGATAGCTAAGCACTACTAAAGCAATTGCATGTAAAAAACTAAATGAAATTTTTGGTCAACACAATAGTGTGTCCAGTGGTATGGGTGCTACATGGAAAAATTAAGGTGGGGTGGTGTGATTTTCAATAGGGAGTTCAGGAAAACTGCAAAAGTGAGATTTAAGCAAGCAGCTAAGGGAGGTAAAGGGGAGCCAGCCAGTGGCTGTCTTGGGAAAGAGCGTTTCAGGTAACGGTCCTCTGGGGAAAGCACCTGGCTTGTGTAAACAACGGAATACAGTCGGAAAATTGGATACGGATGTAGGCCCACGCTCTGTGGACCACAGGACGACGGGGGCTTTTACTCGGGTGGGATGAGGAGCCATTGGTGTTTGCAGAGGAGTGAGAGGGTTCAGTTTGGTTTTAAAGAGTCACTGTTTGTTGCAGAAACAGAAAATTGTGACGTAAAAAGCAAGATATGGAAAGGAATTTTTACTGACTTACCACTCTTGCCTCCCTGTTGACGTGGTTCCTGATTCTTTGCATGTGAAATAGAAAGGAGCACTTGACCTGAAGACTTACAGTGTAGTAGGAACGAGTTTCTCCAGCAGACATGCTCTCCACTTAGAGAAAGTTAGTGCTTGCTCTTACTAAAAGTCACATCATGTGGGGAATCTGTCAGGGAATGGTTCTGCCGGGATTGTGACAGTTGGGACCAAGCCTCAGGGGTACTCAAATTTAGGGACAGTGCGCATTTCAGACAAGATACCAGCATGAACAAAGGTACAGAGATGGGGCAGACACTGTCTCACTGGTCAGAGGGCAGGGAAGTGAATAGCTTGTGAGTGTGGTCTGAAGTGGGCCAGAGGGGCCCCATTTGAATAAGATGCACCGAACTCACACTCACCTCCCGCCCCACTCCTGCAGTGTGAACCATGACATTTCCTAGTGGCCACACTGAAATGCACGTAGTTCACATGAGTGTTAATTTTGTTACTGTATGCTTCCATTTATGTGAAATGTCTAGACCAAGCAAATTTGTAGACAGAAGGGTAGATTAGTGTGCCTGCCAGAAGTTAGGGGAAAGAGTGGCTACTAATGTGTGACAGGATTTCTTTTGGGGGTAATGAATGTTGATTTTTTTTTAAACTTGTATAAACATTATTGGAATGTTTTGCATTCTGTCTTTTTAAATTTTACATTCTCTTAAATCTTGCCCTGGCTGATGCGGCTCAGTGGTTGAGCACCAGCCTGTGAACTGACAGTCACTGGTTCGATTCCCAGTCAGAGCACATGCCTGGCTTGCAGGCCAGGTCCCCAGTTGGGGGCATGCGAGAGGCAACTGATAGGATTTCTCTTCTTTTTTTCCTTCCTCCCCTCCCCCTCTCTGAAAATAAATAAGATGCTTTTTAAAAATAAATTTAAAAAATAAATTTTGCATTTTTTAAGTCTTAAAATCTGATATGTTATTGTACACATACATCTTTGGACTAGTGGCTGCTGGACAGGACAGGGCAGCGCAAGATCTTTCATCTTGCTTCTTTCCCAAGGTCATGGTAACGTTGCTTTTTGCTTCTGTGGGCTGTTGTATCCTTTACCTTTTAGTTCTTCATTGCGCTCCCTTTGTAAGCTGGGTGCTGATCCAAAGCACGTAAGTGATTCAGTAGTAGAAAATTAGGGTTCTCTGGGGCCATATGGGAAGGGTACGCAATCCAGACTTTGTGCTCAGGGCAGCCTTCCTAGAGGAGGCAATAGTTTGGGCTGTGAGTTCTGAAGGATGACTTAAGGGAGGCTGCGCTAGGAGAGGGAGAGGGCGGAGGTGGCTCAGAAGGTGTAATTTACTTGTACTTCATGGGATCTGTTTGCTGAAATGGCTTTCTCCACAAGATTGGGTTGGCTTACTTACCTGCAGCAGATCAAACCTTGTGATGAATCTGAATTGGTGTTTCTTATTCCAGCTGGTGCTGACAAGAAAGCTGAAGCTGGGGCTGGCTCAGCAACTGAATTCCAGTTTGTGAGTATTTGTCCCCCTGTTTGCTCTCCATGAACAGTCACTGCTCTGACCTTAGCCCTGTGGGGGTCTGTAAGTTGTAGGGATGTAGTATAGTGTGGTGGATCCCATCCTTCATTCTCCCTGTCCCCCAAAACCACAAATTCCAAATAAATTTTTTACATTAAGACAGTGTGGAAACTTTCTGTCAATATATAAATTACTGAAATAAGTCTCACAAATCAGTACTATTATATATATAGCGTAGTGGTCTTTTCTATTTCTTTAATAATGATCATAATCCCTTTAACTAGTTTCATGAGCAAAACTTAAGGCTGAGAGTCACTGGAGATTGAGTGTGCTCTAGAACCAAGATGGACTGGAATCAAATCTATCTTCCTTCAGAGGGTGTGATCTGTGCCTCAGTTTCTTCAGCTATAAAATAGAGATGGTCGTAGCTATCTCAAGAAAATTGTGAGACTAGTTAATCCAGGTCAGGTGTTTGCGTGGGGGCTGGGCTGTCACTGCTGGGACAGTGGCTGTCCTGTGGCGGGGCTTCACAGCACAGTGAAAAGGGGCTGTGTATGTGTGGCAGACACAAGATCTTATCCTGTGCTGGTGCTTACATGTATGTGTATATGTGAGCACACTCTTGAGTGGGTATCCATATTCTCATTTTACAAATGAGCAGACAGGCCTGAGAGGTGAATGTGGCCCCATAGCCAGTAAGGTAAGGCTGAGATTTATGACCTGTGCTGTGGGAGGCGGCCCCACCAGTGAAGAGAAGGCCTGCTGTGCCCTGGCTTACTGCTAACACTTATGTCATGTGCTTTCTCTTGCAGAGAGGCGGATTTGGTCGTGGACGTGGTCAACCACCTCAGTAAAGTTGGAGGGGTTATTTTGTGTTGAATAAACTTGTGGTCAGAAAATAATGTGTGCCCCTGTTTTGTTTGCAGTGTGGAGCTTGAACGGGAGTGATCTAAGGGACAGAATGTAAATGGGGCAACACTGGGTTGGTTTTGGGAGTTGTCTTACCCAGGGTGACATCACTTGTTTCTGTAGAGCTGCAGTACTTGGCTTTGCCTTGGGCTGGCTTTGTTCCAGCAGACGCCTTCCTACAGAGTCCGGGCCCGTGTGTTACCGTTTCTGGGAAGCGCTTGGAAAGCTGAACATCTTACCAGACAGCCGTGCCAGCTCAGCTCTGTGTGGTGAGAAGTTGCTATTTTGTTGGTATTGGAACAAATTTTGTGCCTATTTGGGAATATCAAAATATGAGTTAATGGACAAGAAAAGAGCAGGGTGTTGAGATACCCCTTGGGGCCAAGTCCAGTTTTGGTACAGGTACCGGAGGAAGATTTGATGGGACCTTCTCTATGATCCTGCATTGCGAACACCACATACCTGGCAGTGTCAGGAAAGGTGGGCATAACCTGCAGGCAGGTTTGCTGGATGAAAAGTCAAGCCTTCTTTGGCTTGACTTGCAGATCAAACCGTGACTAGATGGTTGCAGTATAATTATGAGCTTTCTAAGTAGAGGTCAGATCTTTTGAGGCAGCGGTCCTGGGCTGGCCAGCAAAACTGGTAGCTAATACAAGTGGATCTTTTTAAGGAATACTGGGAATTGGGGGTTATATTTGTGGGTACTGTGAACCAAAAATTATACGAAGCTGGATGATATTAGACATGTGGGATATCAAATACCCTACTACACAGGTGGTTTTCTCGTAGCCACTTCAGACTTAATAGGCAGTTCTGGTTGCGACCACGAGGTGGCAGCCAATGGCAACTCCAACTGTGCACTTAAACTTGGTGCCGGGAGGTGTGCTTTGGAATCTGAACCACCAATGAGTGGAAGCTTGCTTTGGCAGAAGGAGGTTGTGTTTGGGGAAGCTGTTTCAGTGCTTCCTTGCCAAAGATTGCTTTTTATCCAATTTTACTGCTGGCTCAAGTGATGTCAAGTGGTTTGCCCGTGTTCACACGCATTGTAATTGTTTAACCTGGATTCCACTGTGAAATGTTATTAGCTCCTGGCCTTTCTGTTTCACATCAAGGCCAGCAAGCAAGTGGGTGGGTTTTGTCAATGACCTTGGTGATTTTCTGGCACTAAAACATCCCTTTTACAATTAGGGCTTTTTGCCAACTCCTTTCCTTGTGATTTCAGTTAATTCCAGATTGTGTTCTTAAAGATCACCCATGGGTGCTGGGAAAACCCGAAGAGTCTGCGATACGAGGCAGAGATAGAGCCCGGAGATGGAAACATGCGGGTGGTGCTGGCTCTCGCTGCCTGCCAGCCTCTGCTTGCACCTGAGTAGATTGGATGACCCCTGACAATCAATTATTAATTAGCTGTTCAGAGATCAGTGCCAGTAAGTGCCCTGGGAAGCAAGCTTTGAAATTAGCCTTGAGGAACCTCACAGTCTAGGAAAACAAAACCAAAGCTATCCCTTGAGTCCACGCCAAATACTAAGGATTGCAGTGTCCGGTCTGAATTCTGTGGAAGGTAGTGCAGGGCAATGAGTGAAGGCTGAAGTGACTGGGGGTGGAGGGTGTTGGGGAGAAGTGAAACCATTCAGGGCGTCTGAAAAAGGTTTCACTGAAAAACAAATGTCAGATGGTGTCTGGTTGTGAAACTGATGCCATAAGGAAGGGGTTTTGTTTGTTTCTAGTAAAGCTAGGAAAAACAAATACACTACTAAAGTGCCTGAGAAGATCATCTGGGGCGGGTGGGTTATGCGGGGTGCAGACGGGCCTGCCTGGGCACCTGCACTGGTCTATCCTTGAACAGATGCTTTGGGGGAGTCTTGGCGCATCTGCCAGGGCTGCTCTCCAGGCCCATAGCTCACCGGTTAACCCCCACCCTCAGTACTACCAACAAAAAAGGCATCGAAAGATTCTTAAAGGAATTTTGGAAACTGGCAGCTGAAGATAGATTTTTTTAAATTAACAAACTTCCCAATATGGATACAAGTCTCCTTTCCCTGAAAAATACAGTCCCTTCATTGGTGGTGCCACTAGCAGCTCTAAGTCTGTGACTCTTGAAGCCCTACTTTTGTTTTTAATTTTTTTAAATTGATTTTAGAGCAGGAGAGAGAAGCATCAGTTTGTTGTTCCACTTTTTAGGCATTCACGGGACGATTCTTGCATGTGCCCTGACCGGGATCAAACCCACAGCCTTGGCGTATCAGGACAACATTCTAACTGAGTCACCCAGTCAGGGCAGCCCTTCTGTTTTGATTAATTTAGTAGACCTTTAAAACAGCTGCCAGCCCTGGGGCATGGCTCAGTTGGAATGTAGTCCCGTAAACTGAAAGGTCACAGGTTCAGTTCCTGGTCAGGGCACATGCCTGGGTTGTGCATTCAGTCCCCAGTCAGGGACCATAGAAGAGGCTGCCATTCGATACTTCTTCCTTGCATCGATGTTTCCTATCCCTCCCTCTCTCTAATGTCAATAAGCATGTCCTTGGGTGAGGATTTAAAGAACAGCTACATACGTGCTTGTGTTAGATGCTGGGAAACGTTTTTAAGAGGGATACAACGTCTAGCCCTGAAGACATGAGGACCCACTAGCTCACTCCCTATAGGAGTGCCTGGCGTGGGCCTTCAGCAGGGCAGTGTGGGCCCATGGGGCTAGGAATTCCCCATTCCTACCTTTGGCTCCAAAAGCCAGGTCTGTTATCCAGAGCCCATACTGTTCCCCAGAGTTTTGGGAATGCTGCCAAGCAGTGGCCCACAGCAATGTGGGGGCTTGGGCTACTACTTCTGTTTTAAAGCTGAACCCTTGGAATGGACTTACAGTTCTTTCACTTCTTAGACCTGGGAGAAGGAGATGGGAGAAAGGAGCCTTGTTGATGGCACTAGTTAGAACAATTGTTTCAAAGCCCACAGATGAGGGATACCCTGGTTTAATCACTTCTGGTCTAATCAGTTATGTTCTGGGACAAGATTTGAGTAAGTTTCCAATGAGTTAAAGCACTCCTGGCTCTCAGAGGCAGGATCAGTGATCTGGGTGAGAGATGGCCATTTTGGTTTGGCTTTCAGAACAAAGACCTGATCTCGGGGATGCTATGAAGGGAAGCTGGTGGTCTGTGGGCCAGGAGGTGACTGGGCTGGGGGGGCGGGGCAGAGGTACAACACCCTCCTGCTCAGCCCTCCCTCTGACCTTGCCTCAGACTGCCTTTCTCTCCCAGAGCCGGTGCAGCCCTAAGAGGCAGCTTCGCCTTGCTCTCCACCGCTCCACGGTGCAGCCCAGGTTACTTTCCAGAGAGACAAAGGTAAGCAAGGTATTCCCCAGCCGAATGTCCTTCAGCAGTTCTGTGTTCCTTCTGGAGTCTTCTAGACTCTAAACAAATGCAAAACTCCATTCATGGCTAACAGGTCCGTGACACTTCCCATCTGCCTATCAAGACAAGGCTCCAAATCCAGAATCCAGCTAACCCGGCTCATGCTCTTTCTCAGCTTCAGACTTTATACATGCAGTGTTCCTTTCACAGGGAAACTCGTGCACCTCCCACCCACATGAGGGCTCTTATCATTTATTACTCAGATTAGTATCACATGGGCAAGAAGCCTTTGCTGACAGAACCACCCCTGCTTCAGCGTCAGGTTAGATGCCTCCCTGTTAAATGCCTGCAACAACTGACTTCAGCAGGCTGTACTGGAACTCGTGGTCACCTCTCCATTTCCCTTCTGACACAGCCTCCCTCTGGGGGCCTGCTTAGTGCCTCACGCACCGTAGCGCCTTTGTCATTGTTAGCTGCATGAACCATGTTCCGTAAGGAGTTGTTTCTGAGGTCCTGTCCCCTCCTGTGGAAAGGACACTTGTGCAACAAAAGAGAATTCTGCAGGCCTAAATTAGGAGTGCAAATGTGACTGAGGTGCATACTTGCTGTGGCGTTTCCACCAGAACTAGGGAAGGCAGACCTAGAAACATGCTAAGTGGTAAGTGGCCTCGTGGCTGTACCCGAAGTTTTGTTGGTGACCTGTGGGGAAGAGGTGAGCAAACAACATCCAGGAAAGGGTGTACGGGATGTACCCCTAGTGTACGGGTCACTGTGACCATCTGAGCGTAATCTTAACAGTTTGAACTGAAACAGTAAGAAGCAGTAACAGTGGCTGGCCCAAGAGGTTGTATTCTTTTTATTTTATTTTTTCAGCTTCATAGAAGTATAATTGACAAAATAAAATGCTGATATTTGTAGAGTGTACAATCTGATTGGTTTTGATGTGTATACATTCATGAAATTAGGATAATGAACATACCCATCACTCCAAAAATTTCCTTCTTAGTTTGTAATCACTCACCCACCCCCACCCCCATCAACAGGCAAAAACCAGTGATATGTTTTCTGTCAATATAGATTAGTTTGCATTTTCTATAGTTTTATAAAAATTGACTTACACAATGTGCACTGAATAGTCTGGCTCCTTTCACTTGTATCAATATTGTGGCATGTATCAATAGTTCCTTTTTATTGCTGAGTAGTATTCCATTGTATGGGTATTCCACAGGATATTTATCCATGTGTTGGTGGGCCTTTGGGTTGTTTCCAGTTTTTGGTTGTGACTAAGGCTACTAAAAACATTCCTGTACAAGTTTAGTGTGGGCATGTATTTTCGTTTCTCCTGGTTATATATACCTAGGAGTGGAGTTGCTGGGACATAGGTAACTCTGTGGTTAATATTTTGAGGAACTGCCAAACTGTTTCCTAAAGTGGCTGTGCCATTTTGCATTCCTACCATCAGTATATGAGTCTCATTTTCTTGTCATTTTCACCAATGGTTTCTTTGGTCTTTATGTTAGCCATTCTAACAAGTATGAAGAGTTTGGATTTTATCCTTGGATGATATTGAGCCAATTAACAAAATAAAAGGTGAGGACTGGTATGGCCAAGCGTGCTGGCTGCTTGGCAAGTACTTGAACCCCCACTGCAGGAAATAGTAACCTGAATTCAAGTCTGCACAGTGACCACACTGGGTACTGAGTGGCCATGGGCAAGCCACTCAGTGAGTGACCACAATACACATTCAGCCTGCTAACAGGGGAGAGGGGGGAAATCCATCACTTGATTGCTCGGTTTTAGAAAGGGAAATGAGGACAGAATGAGGGCATTAAGGGGGAGAAGTGAAAGGAATTGTTTAAAAAGTTACAGCCAATAGAAAGCCTGGAGCCCATTTCTATTTAAAAGTGCTTTTTTGGAAGCCCCTGTTAAATGCATGGCACACGTCCAAAAGAACAGCCACTTGAAAAATAAGCCCTGCATGTTGCACTGCTGTATCAAAGGGGCCATTGTGAGGAACAAGACATCCTTATAAATAAGTATTAAGGAGGAGAGGTTGCCCATGCTGAAGGAATAAGGAGACCTCAAAACAGCAAATTTATAAAAGCTACAAATCAAAAGACATTAAAAAATTCTAAAAAGTACCAGCAAGAATGCCAAATAAATAGGTCTAGTTCAGTGCACGAAGTGCAGGAGGTCAGTTTGAGACTCCAGGGGCATCAGTTCATTAGTGTGCAAAAAGGGTGTCTAGCAGACAGCCCTCTCACCGTCATCTTTTCCTCCATCACGCGGGTTCTTTCCATTAAATTTTTTTAAAAAACTTTATCATGGAAAGTTTCTAACAAATGTAAAATAAATTAAAATATAATAAATCACCATATACCCACCACCAAGCTTTAAGGGCCATCAACATTCTCCTATGCTTGTCACACTGATACCTACACCCACTCCCCTTTTGCTCCTAACTCAACTACGTTTTTAAGTTCAGGATTATTGCCCTCGCTGGTCTGGCTCAGTCGGCTGGAGTGTCATGCAGTAAACCGAAAGGCGGCACGTTCAGTTCCCGGTCAGGGCACGTGCGTAGGTTGAGGGTTTGGTCCTAGTCGGGGCATGTATGAGAGGCAACTAATTGATATTTCTCCCATGGATGTTTCTTTCTATCCCCTCCCTCCCCTTTTCTCTGAAATCAGTATGTCCTTGGTTGGGTGAGGATAAGAAAAAGACAAAATCAGGTTTATTGAAGTACAGTTTACATGCAGTAAAATTCATCCTTTTTAGGAGTACCATTCTGAGTTTTGATAATCAGGTACAGTTGTGTGGCCTCCATTTCAGTGAGGCTGTAGAACGTCTTCATCACCCCGACAAGTTCCCGTGCTGCCCTTTGCGGTCAGCAGTGCCCTGGCAACCACTGTTCTTGGTATCCACAAATTTGCCTGCTCCAGAATATCAGGTAAATGGAACTGTACAGTCCGATCTCTTTTGTGTCTGGTTGCTTTTGTTCAGCGTAGTATTCTGGGGTTGTTCTATAATGTGGCATGTATCAGTAGTTCCTTTTGCTGCATAGTAGTCCATTGTGTAGCTGTACTACAGTTTTTTCAATTTTATTTTTTTATACAGGCATTTTGGATAAAATTGACTTTGAAATATATACATCTTAACTCCACTCTTTTTAAAAAAAAACATTTTTTAAAGGTTTTAGTTATTTACTTTTAGAGAGAGGGGAAGGGAGGGAGAGGGGGGGAGAAACATCAGTGTGTTGATCAGTTGCCTCTCACATGCCTCCAACTGGGAATTGAACTGGTGACCTGTTGGTTTTGTAGGACAACACCCAACCCACTGAGCCACACTGGTCAGTGCTCAACTCTCCCTTTTTGAGGAATGGATGTAAATCACAGCCCTGAGAAAGAGAAAAGCAGCCCCTGGTACCCAGGAACTGGCCTGACCCTTAGAGCTAGGCCTTGGCATGCTTGCAGTCGGCCTGGTGCTCCCAGGAGTCCTGTCATTCTCCTGTAAGACGTCAAACATGGAACATTGGAACAGTCATTCTACTGGTACAGTAGGCGAAAGTCAAGCTACTTTATAATCTTACCCAAGTACAGACAAAACAAGTTCACTGTGCAAACCACTAAAATACACAGCTTCCCCTTCTCCCAGCTGATGAGTAACTGCTGCACCCCTGGCAGTTACAGCTTCAGGCGTGTCCATTCCTCCCTTCTAAGGAAGGTTTTCTAAGATACTCAGTCAACTGCGTCCTGATATCCAATCCAAAGCAAAGCCCTGCTTCCTTAACACCTCCCCAAAGTCACCTAACACAAACTCAAGTCCTAAAATAGCGCACTCTTAACGCCTTTTTACTGAGACTGCTTCTCCATAGTGTGTGTTCTCCCTCACTGCAAGGAGCAACAGACTCAGCCTTACTCAGCTACAGGTGTGTTTTCGGTTCTGGGCTGAAGGGCATTGGCACTCCCCAGCCCCCATCAAGATACAGCACCATTCACTTTCCCATAAAATTCATGACCCTTCCCAGTTAATCCACGTGCTATCATAGACGGGCATCTGTGTGATTTGGCCACTGGAAGCAAAGCTGTGGTGAATGTTTCTTACAAGTCTTGTGAAACGTCTTCATTTTTCCTGGGTATGGTAGTTTCCACATTGCTGCTATAACAAATTATTACAGACTTAGTAGCATAAAGCAACACAAACTTACTATCTTAAAAGTCTAACGGTCAGAAGTCCAAAATGGGTCAGCAGGGCTGTGTTTCTCTGGCAGTTTTGGGGAGACTCTGTTTTCCTGCCTTTCCTAAAAACCACCTGCGTTCCATCCCTCTCTCCATCTGGAAGCCGGCAGGGCAGCATCTTCAGATTTCTCTCTCTCATCTCTGCTTCTGTCACCACATCTCTGTCTGTCTGACTCTCCTCTCCCCCTCTTTCCCTTATGATTACGTTGGCCCACTGAGATTTTACAGGATAATATTCCCCCTGTCGAAGTCCTTTACTTAATCACATCTGCACAGTCCCCCTTCCCGTGTACGATGATGTAGTCACAGGTTCTGCGGATTATGATGTGGACACATTTGGAGGGCCATTCTTCTGCCTGTCGCACTGACCGAATACCCCCAGGACTGGGATTACTTGCTTATTAGGCAGATACATGTTTAACTTTATTTGACATTGCCAAACAGTTCTCCAAACTGTTTGTATTATTTTATATTCTCAACAGCAGTGTATGAGAGTTTGTTCGTTACTCAATATCCTCACCAACATTTGGTCCTGCCATTCTTAAGTTTAGACATTCTAACAGGGATGGGTGGCATCTCACTGCAGTATTTAGTTTGCATTTCACTTATTACCGAGGACGTTGAGCACGTTTTCTTGTACTTAATGGCCATGTGTATGTTTTTCTTTGTGAAGTGTCTGTTCATTTACTTTGCCCAAGTCTTTACAAGTCCTTTATCAGTAATGTTTTGTGAATATTTTTTCAGTCTCTAGATTATCCATTTTCTTTTCTTTTAAAAAAAGTTTTATGTATCTATTTTTTGAGAGGGAAAGAGAGGGAGGAAGAGGGAGAGAAACATCAATGTGTGGTTGCATCTCAAGCGTCCCCTACTGTGTGGTACCTGACCCACAACCCTGGGATGTGCCCCAACTAGGGGTCAAACCAGCGACCCTTTGGTGCACAGTCCAGTGCTCAGTGCACTGAGCCACACTAGCCAGGGCTGATTATCCACCTTCTTAAAGGCATCTTGATGGGCAGAGTTTTACAATGTTGATGCAGTCTACTTCATCATATTTTTCTTATATTACTGCTTTCTGGATCCTGCTAAGAAATCTCCCTGGCCCAAAAAATACTCTCATATGATTTCTTCCAAATGTTTTATGGTTTAACTTTTATATTTAGGTTTATGATTATCTCAAATTATATATTTATATTTAGGTTTATGATTATCTCAAATTAATTTTTGTATATAGTGTAAGGTAGGGGTCAAGGTTAATTATTTTTCCTCTGAATAAGAATATCCAGTTGTTCCATTACTATTTGTTGAAATATTTTCCTTTCCCTATTGATTTGCTTTGGCACTGTTGTCAAAAATCAGTAGATTGTGACAAATGTGGGTTGATTCCTGGTCTCTATTTCATGTCATTTCATGTCTGTCCTAAGATCAAAACCACAGTCTTGATTACTATAGCTTTAGAGCATTCAAGTCAGGTAAGTGCTCTAGCTTTTTTCTTTTTCAAAATTGTTTTGACTTATTTTTCAAGATTTTTTTCAGTCTTTTATATTTCTATGTAAATTTTAAGATCGGGTTGTCAGTTTCTAAGGGGAGAAAAAAGCCATGATTTTGATAGGGATAGCTTTGAGTAGAGATCAGTTTGGGGAGAATTGACTGCTTAACACTACCCAGTCTTTCAACCCATTAACCTGGCATAGCTCTCCATTTATTTTAGATTTTCTTCAATATCTCTCAACAGTGCTTTATAACTTTTAGTGCAAAGTCTTTTGTTAACTTTATTACTAAACATTCTTATGTTATTTTAAATGGAATTAATTTTAATTTTGTTTTCTCTCTGTTCTTTGTTGAGTATTAAAAATGACTTCTAGATTTTTCCATGCACAGATCTTATACAGTAAATTTTGATAATTACATACTTCTGTAACTACTGTCCCAAACAATAGGAAAAAAAACATTTTTTTCTTCCCATAGTATTCTCTCCTGCCCTTTTCCAGCCAATCCCTTCCTCAACCCTCCTACAACCAATATCAGATTTCTACCACCACAGATCAGTTTGATCTGTATTTAGACATTATGTAAATGGATTTATATAATATTTGATTTTTTTAAAGATTTTTATTTATTTTAGACAGAGGGGAAGGGAGGAAGAGAGGGAAACATCAATGTGTGGTTACCTCTCATGCGCCCCCTACTTGGGACCTGACCTAGCCTGCAACCCAGGCATGTGCCCTGACTGGGAATCAAACTAGTGACTCTTTTGTTTGCAGGCTGGCACTCAATCCACTGAGCCACACCAGCAAGGGCTAATACTTGATTTTTTTAAAAAAAGATTTTATTTATTTATTTTTAGAAAGAGGGGAAGGGAGGAAGGAAGAGAAGGAAAGAAACATGATCAGTTGACTTTCATGCACCCCCAACTGGGTACCTGGCCTGCAACCCAAGCAGGTGTACTGACTGGGAATCCAACCTGGCAACCTTTCAGTTTTCAGGATGGTGCCCAGCCCACTGAGCCACACCAGTCAGGGCTACTATTTACTTTTTATGACTAACTTTTTCCACTTTTATCTGTATTGTTGCATGTACCAGTACTTCGTTTTATTTTATTGTTGAAAAGCACTCCATTTTATTCCATTTATCTCCTAAATAAAACACAGCTTACCCATTTTCCTGTTGACATTTGGGCTTCTTCAAGTTTGGGACTATTATGAATAAGGGTGCCATAAATATTTTTGTGCAAGTGTTTTGGTGGCATTGGCTGTTATGGCTCAGTGGATTGGGTGCCACTCTGCAAATCAATAAATAGGTTGCTGATTTGATTTTCAGTCAGGGCACATGTCTGGATTGCTGGCCAGGTCCCCATTTGGGGGCAAGCAAGAGGCAACCAATCAATGTTTCTCGCACATTGGTGTTTCATTTCCCTCTCTCCCTCCCTTCCCATCTGTAAGTAAGTAAGTAAGTAAGTAAGTAAATAAAATCTTAAAAATATTTATTCTTTTAGAGAGTGGAAGAGAGAGAGGAAGAGAAACATCAATGAGAGGGAAACATTGATTGGTTGCCTCTCCCATGTGCCCCACTGGGGACTGAACCCGCAACCTAGGTGTGTATCCTGACTGGGAATTGAACCTGCAACCTTTCGTTGTATATAGGACAACGCTCCAACCAAATGAGCTACCTGGCCAGGGCCCATTATACCTTCTTATAGATGCTAAGTCTTGATTTTACATTTTGGTCTATGATCCTCTCAGATTAATTTTTGTATATGGAGTGATACAAAGGTCATGGTTCATTTTAAACTAGTATTTATTATAAAAAACATAGCCTCTTCCTATACAATTCAACAGAGACTTTTACAGAGAACACTCATGTGCTCACCACCTAGATTCTAACATTAACACTTTACTACACTACTTATCATTTATCTGTTTACCTTCCATCCCTCTCTTCACCCATATATCCATCCACCAATATATCTTACCTCTAAAATACACGTTCAAATAAATTGCAGATAATAGTTCTTTACCCCCATGAATATCATCAATTTGTAGATCAGTAGTGGTATTTACACACATGAAACACACAAATCTTTTTTATTTAATCTTTATTGTATTTTTTCCATTTCCATTTAGTCCTCTTATATCCCCCTCCTCCCAGCAATCTTGAAATACACAAATCTTAACTGTAATTTCACTGTGTTGTGATAACACGACCCGTGTAACCCAAACCTCTGTTAAAATACAGAATATTGTAATCACTTCAGAAACTTCCCTCATTCAGAAACTACCAGTTAGTCACCATCTTCCATCCTCACGAAGCAACCATTTTTCTGCTCCCCTGCCATCCCCTAAATAGATTAGTTCTGCACGTTCCAGGACTTCATATGAAGGAGTTATACGGCATGACTCTTGTTTAAGGCTTTTTCACTCAAACTAATGTTTTTGAGATTCATTCATGTTGATACATGTGTATCAGTAGTGTGTTCTTTCGGGCTAATTCTGTTGTGACCTATACCAGTTGGTCCATCCTTGGACTGAGGGTCACCTGGGGTGCTGTCAAATGTTAGCTATGTTAGCTTTATGAACATTCTCGTACAAGCTTTTTGTGGACATAGTTTCAATCCCCTTGGGTAAAAACCTAGTAATGGAAGTGTTAGGTCATAGGGTGAGTATATTTTTAACTCTTTTGACAAATTGTCAAACAGTTTTCAAAAGTAGTTGTATCATTTTATATTTCTGCCAACAATGTATGAGTTACCGTTGCTCTGCATTCTCCCAATATCTGATGTTGCAGGTCTTTTAACATTTTATTTTGAAATTTAGCCATCCTAGTGTATTTCATGTGGTTTTAATTTTCATTTCCCTGATGACTAATAATGTTGAACACCTTTAATTTTTTATGTTTACTTTATTTTTTGGGGAGAGGGGAAGGGCGGGAGAGAGGGAGAAAAACATTGATTGGTTGTTTTTCATATGCACCCCGACTGGGGACTGAACCTGTAGCCTAGGCATGTGCCCTGACCAGGAATCAAACCAGCGACCTTTCAGTTTGTGGGAAGATGCCCAACCAACTGAGCTACACCAGCCAGGTGTACTGAACACTTTTTAAGGTGCTTATTGGTCATTTTGGTCATTTTTACATCTTTTTCTGTGAAGTGTCTGTTAAATAGTTTGACCATTTAAAAACTTTTTTTGAATGAGGATTTGTTCTTATTTTTTAAATATTCTATTTATTTATTTTCAGAGAGAGGGTAAGGGAGGGAGAAAGAATGGGAGAGAAACACCGATGTGTAAGAAAAACATCGATCAGTTGCCTCTTGCACACCCCCAACCGGGGACCTGGCCTGCAACCCAGGCATGTGCCCTGACAGGGAATCCAACCAGTGACCTTTTGGCTCGCGGGCTGGTGCTCAGTCCACCGAGCCACCAAGCCAGCTAGGGCTGCCCAATTTTTTAAAAATAATTTTTTTGATGTGTCCACTGTATTTCCACAAACCTGGAAAAAAACTGAACACTCAAAAAATTAATCTTTTAATATTGAGATATTTGTAGATTTGCATGTTGTAAGAAATAATATAGAATCAGTGTACCTTTTATTCTGCTTCTCAGTGGTAACATCTTGCAAAACTATGTCTTGAAGATAAAATCTTACAAAACAATGTCACAACCAGGATATTGATACTGACACAGTCAAGAAACAGTATTTTCATCTCTGCAAAGATCCTTCATGTTGTCCTTTCATAGTCACACCTACTTCTGTCCCACCCCCTTAGCCTCCCAAACTCTGGCAACCACTAGTCTGTCCTCTATTTCTAGTTTTATTTCACACATGATAATAAATGGAATCATACAGCACACAATCCTTTGGGGTTAGCTTTTTTCACATAGCATAATTCTCAGAAGATCCATTTAGATTGTTCATGTTTCAGTAGTTTGTCCCTTCCTGTTGCTGACTAATACTCCATGGAATAGATGCGCCACAATTTGCTGACCCATTCATTCACTGGAGGATGTCTGGATTGGTGCCAATTTTTGGCTATCACAAATAGAGCTGCTATAAACATTTAGGTACAGGCTTTTGAGTAAACAAATCTTTATTTCTCTGGAATAAATGTCCAGGAGTACAATTGCTGGGCTGTACAGTTGCTGCATGTTTAATTTTTTTAAGAAACTGACAATCTTTTCCAGAGTGACTGTACCATATTACATTTCCATCAGCAATGTATGAGTGCTCCAATTTCTCAGTATCTTCTCCAGCATTTAATGTTAGTCCCTATTGTTCCTTTTAGTCGTTCTTATAGGTATGTAGAGATCACATTGTGGTTTTAACTTGCATTTCCCTAATGGCTTCTGCTGTTGAACATCTTTTTATATGCTTACTTGCCATCTGTATATCCTCTTTGGTGAAAGATCCGTTCATGTCTTTGTCTATTTTCTAATTGGACTTTGTTTTATTTTGGTTTTTGACTGTTGTGTTTTGAGAATTCTCTATTCTAGATACTAGTGCTCTGTCATATATGTGATTTGCAAATATTTTCTTCCAGCCTTCATCTCCTAATAGGGTCTTCCACAGAGAAAAGTACTGAAATTTTGATGAAATTGATGTCAATTTTTTTCTTTGTTTTTCTTTAATCTAAGTCTGTCTCGTGTTAACTATGAAGATTTTCCCATGCTTTTTTCTCAACGTTTTATAGTTTTATGTCTTACATTTAAATCCATGATCTACTTTGAGTTGGTTTTTGTATGACACTTAGTTTGAGGTTAATTTTTTTGCTTACGGATGCCCGACTTTTCTAGGATCATTTGTTGAAAAAGCTATCTTTTTGCCCAGTTTAAAATTAAATAATTTATCTTTTTATTATTGAGTTATAAGTTCCTTATATATCCTGGATACTAGTCCTTTGTCAGATATATGTTTTATTAATATTTTCTTCCCATTATGGCCTGTCCATTAATTTTTTAATGGCATCTTTTGATTAGCAGTGTTTAGTTTTTATAAAGTCAAATGTATTGATTTCCTTTTATGGTTATTGCTTTTGTAACATAGCTACCTTTTAAGTCAGAAAGGTATACTACATTTTCCACGAAAGTCTTTAGGGTCTTAGTTTTATGTTAATATCTATGGCATAATCCATCTTGAATTAATCTTTGCATATGGCGTGAGGAAGGAGTGATGATTCATTTGTTCCCATATGGATATCCATTTATTCCAGCACCTTCTGTTAAAAAGTCTTTTTCCACTAGATTGCTGTGGTGCCTTTGTTGAAGTCACATAATCGTATAAGTGTGGGTCTGTTTCTGGGTTCTCTGTTCTCTTCCATTGATCTATTAGTCTGTACACCATTATTCCACTGCCCTGGTTACTGTCATGTTATATGAATTTTTAATTTATTGATTTTAGAGAGAGGTGGAGGGGGAGAGAAATATTGATGTGTTGTTTCACTTATTTATGCATTCATTGGTTGACCCTTGTGTGTGCCCTGCCTAGGGATTGAAACCACAACGTTGGCATATAAAGACAATGCCCTAACCAACTGAGCTATCTGGCCAGGGTGATTACTGTGACTTCACAGGAAGTACTGAAATTAGGTGACATAAATCCTCCAATTCTGTTCTTTTTCAAGATTTTTTTTAGCTATTTTATAACCTTTCATTTCCATATATATTACAATCATCATTATGCCCATTTCTTTTAAATAATCTGATGATTTTTTATAGGAATTCTGTTGAATCCATGTATCAATTTAGGGAAAATTAACTATTTTCAATACTGAGCTTCCTAATCTATGAACATGATATGTCTCCCATTTATTTAGGTCTTCTTTACCTTCTCTCACCAATATTTTATAGTTTTCAGTATATAGATCTTATACAATTTGTGTTATGTTTATCCCTAGATTTTGATTTTTTTTAAAAGATTTTATTTATTTACTCTTAGAAGGGAAGGGAAGGAGAAAGAGAAAGAGAGAAACATCAATGTGTGGTTGCCTCTTACACACCCCTTACTGGGGAGCTGGTCTGCAACCCAGGCAAGTGCCCTGACTGGGAATCGAACCAGCAACCCTTTAATTCACAGGCCCATACTCAATCCACTGAGCTACATCAGCCAGGGTAGATTTTGATATTTTTTGATGCTACTATAAATGGTAACTTATTAGAGGTGTGGTAGGCAGCTTCTAATATGTCTCCCAATGATCCCTGCCTTCTACTATTCATGCCTTTGGGTACCTCCCTCCCACACTGAGTCAGGTTGACCTATGTTATAAGTAAAAAGCTGTGGAACTGATAAAGTATGACCTCCAAGGCTAGGTCATAAAAGGCATTGCAGTTCAGTCTTAGAATCTTGTATCATTTGGTCTGGGAGGAAACCAGCCACCATGTCACAAGGATGCTCAAATATCCCCATGGATAAGTCCACATGGAAGGGTATTGAGCCTCTTTCCAACTGTCATCCACATGAGGCAGCCCTCTGGAACTAGATCTCCCAGCTCCAGTCAAGCCTTCTGATGACTGCAGTCCCAGTCAACACCTGACTGAAACCTTATGAAAGACACCAAACTAGAACTGCTCAGCCAAACCACTCCAGGATCCATAACCCTAGAAGCTATGAGAAATAATAAATAATTCATGACTTTAAGCCATTAAGTTTTGGGGAGATTCGTTATGCAGAAATAGGTAGCTAATTCACAAAGACCAGAAACAGAAGGTCCTCCTGGGGAACCTGATGGATGGACAAGGCAGTCCTGGGGAGGTGGAAGGAGTGAGGTAAGGAACCTACAAAAACCTATTTTCTGTGTTTTATATGTCATTTTACCCACCCAGGGTTGGCCTTACAAAGTTACTACAGATGATCTCTGAAATGTGGGACAAAGAGAATGCTATGTGATCTTCATTCAGAAGACAGATTTTAGGTGTGTCATATGGGAGTGTTCCTATAACAAGTGAGTCTCATTCATACTGGGCAAGTGATTGAGCTTTATACTTAAGGTCAGGTTCTGGAAGGGCAACAGCTGTTCTTTCATTAACAAACTTTTTCTTGAGATGTGTTCTATGTTAGGTCCTGGGATAAATGCTGAGTGAAGTAATAAGCAAGGATAAGTGAGACACAGACCTTGCCTTCGAGAAGTCTGAAGTGTGAAATTGGCAAGAAAACAATGACAATACTATGTGACAAATAATGTGATAAAGCAGGAAAACCCCAGCTAATAGGCGGCACAGAGGCAGGTAGGGAGGACTTCCAGAGGTGACTTTTCATCTGAGTTTTGAAGGATAAAGTGTAATCTGACCTCTCCTTGGGTTGGCGGGGGTGGACAATTGAATGTGTGAGGGTCTCGGAATAAGGGCCATTCAAACAACAGGGAAGCATGTTCAAGACTTGGAAGGCTGTCTAGAAGTAATTCAGAATGACTAGACTGTAGGGTAAAGTTGGCAGGGGCCAGCTCCTGCAGTCTTGTATCTCCTGGTAGCATTTGAATTTTAACTTCAAAAAACTGAAAAGCATCTGTAGGGTTTTAATCAAGGCCACGACTTACCCAGTTCTGCACCTGAGAAGGATTCCTCTTGCTGCTGTGGGTGGGTGGGGCTGAAGGGAGGTCTAGATGGGAGCCAAGAAGAGGCTAGAGAAAGAACCCTACTGAAGTAATGGCAGGCGGCCTGGGTGTCGGCCCAGAAAGAAAGCAGAAGTAGTAGAGTTACCAACAGCTGGAATGGAAGGAATACACAAATGGCTCCCGTGTTCCTGGCTCAGGCAACTGCAGAGATACCTTACTATTTACTCTGGTTCTAAGGAAACAGGCAACATTTTACATATTCATTTTTTTATTATAGGACTTTAGGCGAAGCATTTAACTGGAATAAAATGGCAATATGTACAGGAATCCCCCTTGTCCATGAGGCATAAGCTTTAAGATCCCCAGTGGATGCCTGAAACTGTGAGTACCAAACCCTATATATATGTTTCTTACTACATAAATACATACATACCTTTTTATTTAAAGGAAGCACTTCATGGCACCTCTTTGGCATATCTGAATTGCTAGTATCACTACACTAAGTCCATCCTTAAAGTTGTCAATAGGTTCTGTGACTTGAGAGACAAGACAGCAGCCTAGGTAAACACAACCACACAACCACACAACCACATCAGAATTACAACGAAACTACAGAACAAACTTTATTCAGAACTGCCAGAAATTGAACTCAATGGAAGTACTACAACTACAGAATTAAAGAAGAGACCACATCAAGACTGGTAGGAGGGATGGAGATGCAGAATGGGATGGTCCAACACCCATGTGTGGTGAATAAAAATCAGGAGGGATCTCTCAGGAGCAAAGGGTGCCAGACCCATAACAGATCCCCTAGCCCAGGGTTCCACTGCCAGGAAGATAAATCCTCATAACTTCTGGCTATTCTGGCTATAAAAAACAGCGGGTAGTAAGACTGTGGAAGACAGAAACTGCTGGATTCCCAGGCAATTCCTCTTAAATGGCCCACAAATAGACTTACTTAGACTCACGCCCTCTGAGTTCCAACAGTGGGGCAGCAGCTTGTAAAGCCCACAGGTACACGGAAGGAACTGAATTGTCTGGCAACAGGGCAAGAGCTGGCGGACAGCTTTCTCCCAGACAGAAGTGCCGGCAGAGGCCACTGTTCCTTCCCAAGCCCTCCTCCCACAGACCCAGCAGACCGGCACCATATCCAAGACTCTATCAACCTGGCTCATATGGTTTGCCCCACCCTGCTGATTCCCTGAGGCTCTGCCTCACCCAACTTTCAGGCTCACCCAAGCTGTTTCCAGTGGCTTTTCTAGATGAATGGCTGGTCTTAGCTCATGGTTCAGATTTTCCTAACACCTCTCAAACCAGTAGCATCTGGCCTCAGCAAGCCCCATACCTCTTGCTAAGTGGCCCAGGCCAGGTACTGGCAGCAGCTGGCTTCACATCTTAGCCTCACTTGGGCACCTGCAAGTCCAGCACAAGTAGTAGCCACCCGCATATTGCTTTGTAGCTTATGCCATGTGGCCTCGGACAGAACACAGGCGATAGCTGACCATGGCCTGCAACTCCTGGAAAGCCCCAGAGCCTGCACACCCACAGGACAGCTACAGATCATGTCTGAGCACTACCACCCAACCATTTCCACAGGCAGCACACTCAAGGGGTGGCCTCAATGGGCACCAGAGCCCTGCTGAAGTAAATCCTGCTTTGTGGACTGGGCCCCTGCACAGATGATCCTCTGTAGTGGTTGGAGGTTGGTGGTCAGAAGTCATAGCCAATCCTTGCAGCTGACTGGCCTGCGTAAATTTCTCCTGTTGACCTGTCAACAGCAATTAAGCTTCACCAACAAGAGGAGGGTGTACACAGGCCACATGGTGGGTGCACCTCGAGTACCCAGCTTGGGTGACAGGGGAGTCTGTGCCATTGGACCCTACAGGACACCTCCTACATTAGGCCACTCTATCAAGCCAGGGAGTCATTACAGCTCTACCTGATACACAGAAACAAACAGGGAGGCTGGCAAATGAGGACACAAAGAGACATGGCCAAAATCAAAGAACAGAACAAAACTCCAGAAAAAGAACAAAAGGAAGACAAGAAATCTACTAGATGCAGAGTTCAAAACACTGGTTATAAAGATGCTCAGTGAACTTAGGGGGAAGGGCAGATGAAGTCAAAGAGGACTTCAGTAGCATAAAAGGAACACAGTCAGAAATGAAGGATACACTAACTGAAACGAAGAACAATTTACAGGGAATCAACAGTAGAATACATAAAGCCAAGAATCAGAATAGTGATTTGGAATATAAGTAAGCAAAATAAATAAATAAATAAATAAATAAATAAATAAATAAAGTGAAAAGAAGAAAGAATCCTGCCCCTGCCCCCCAAATGAAGCTAGTGTAATGAGCCTCTGGGGCAACTTCAATCATGGGGGTGCCAGAAGGAGAAGAGAAAGAGTGAAAAATTGAAAACCTATTTGAAAAAATGACAGAAAATTTTTCTAATTTGGTGAAAGAAATAAACAGGCAAGTCCCAGAAGTGCAAAGAGTCCCAAACATGATGAACCCAAAGAGTCTCACACCAAGACACATCATAATTACAATGCCAAAGATTAAAGACAAAGAGAGAGTCTTAAAGAAGCAAGGACAAAAGCAATTAATTACCTACAAGGTAGTTCCCATAAGACTGTTAGCTGATTTCTCGAAAGATATTTTGCAGGCAAGAAGGGATTGGTGAGAAATATTCAAAGTCATGAGATGCACAGACCAACGACCAACGCTACTCTACCTACCAAAGCTGTCATTTACAATTGAAAGACAGATAAAAATCTTCCCAGACAACAAAAAGCTGAAGTTCATCATCAGCAAACCCATATTATATGTCAAAGTGACTTATTTAAGAAAAAGATTAAAACTATGAACAATAAAATGGCAATAAATACATATTTGTCAACAATTGAATCTAAAAAACAAAATAAACAAACAAGCAGAACAGAAACAGAATCACAGATACAGAGAATGTCTTGGTGGTGGCCAGATGTGAAGGTCAGAGGTATGGGTGAAAAAGGTGAAGGGATTAAGAAGCACAAATTGGTAGTTACAGAATAGCCATGGAGAGGTATAGTTCAGCATAGGGAACAGAGTAGCCAAAGCACATATATGCATGGCCCGTGGACATGGATGAGGGAGTGGGGTGGACTGGGTGGAGGGATGAAAGGGGGAAACATTGGCACAACTATAATAGCATAATCAATAAAATATTAGAGAAAAAAGAAAAAAATAGTTTCTGTGTCTTTAAGTGAAACGACATGTAATAAAACCAATTTTACCATAGGCGAATTTTATAAATAAATGTTAAGTTCCTTTGGCAACATTATAATGAAAGGATGTCATTTGAGGACCTGCTGTCCTCTTGCACTTTGCAGACATTAAGTAAAAGAAGGGTTACTTGAACACAAACACTGAGATACCAGGAGTGGATCTGATAACCCAGACAGCTACTAAGTGGCTAACAGAGAGAGGACACCGTGTAGTGTGGAGATGCTTAACTAAGAAATGACGCATGTTCTGAAGGCATGCAATTTAAAACTTAAGAATTTATTTTTGGAGTTTCCATTTAATATTTTTGGGATACATCAACTGTAGGTAACTGAGACTGTGGGAAGCAATTTAAATCTAATATTTACCCACTGTCTACCAGGAAAGGTTGGGATCCCTTGGTTAATGTTCCCTGAACAAGAGAAAGTCATGATTACTACTAAGATAAGGGATCTGGGAGTGGTCTTGTAGGCTCTTGTAACTAAACAGGCCCATAAAAGCTGGGGATGGAATTAGAAACCAATAAAAAACCTCCATCCATCTATTCAATCAACACTGAGCACTTACTTTGGACAAGGCCTTGTGCTAGGATATGGGGGTATGAGGATAAACGACACAAGACTATCCTTAAGAAGTTTACAATCTAACTTACTATCTTTGCTCTAGTGTACTGAAACCTGCAATGCCTTTTGCAATTCTGCTCTGAACCTTAATAAAGTGGCAGATCGTACATGTAGCTGTCTAGCTGCTGGTGTGATTGTACTGCTACTTTTCTGCAAAGGCTTTGGCAGCTGGTGGCAAGAGCCATAAATAATGTTCCTACCCCCTGGATCTGCCCCTGAGAATTTATCTTGAGGAAGGATCTTAGATATGGACAAAGATTTATGTACAGGGATGTTCATTGCTTTTCTAAAAAAACAGGATACAACCTAAACTTCTAACAATGGGAAATGGCAAAATAATTGATGCTATGCCCCTATGATGGACTATTAGGTGGTTATGAGAAATGGTATTTTAAAATAACTTAACAGCATGTGGGAAAGACCAGGAGAAAAGTAGGACACAGATTTCTACAGAAGGTGCTCAAAGATATCCATAATTTAGTATCTTAGGTCCTCTGTATTTTTCAAATTTTTGACAATGTGCTTCTTATAGTATTTCTACAATCAGGACTTTGGGAGTTTTCCCACTTTATTTTGGAGACCTAATGGCAGAGAAAAAGCTAGAAAAACAACCAAAATGACCAAGATTTGGAAAACTGTTATGAGGACTGACCAAAATTAACTGAAATTCCACGTTATGTGGCAAGAGTTGTGTGAAATGTCAGTAATATTAGCTACAATATACTGACTGCCTACTATGTGCCAGGCACCAAGTAGGTTTATTATCTCTATTTTACAGAGGAAAAATAAATTATATAATTCAGTTTCCAACCTAGGTTTGTTTGGTTTCATATCCTGATACAAGCAAATTCAAAAAGGGTAATAAGCAACTCACAGACAAATCCTATACAGGATTTTCAACATGTTTAGGGCACTGGAGGTCTGGGTTGCTGATAACATTGACAGGGCTTATGCCAGCTCGAGTGTGTCTGACTATATATTTCCCCGGAGAATCTGTTTGACATTGACAATATACTCCATCTATTGCCAGAAACGATGATGCCTTATGATTTGCATTATGTGTGCACATACATACAGGTATCCTCCTTTCTGACCCTCGTGTTTACCTAGAAAGGAAGTATTTGCTTTATTGCACAAATAAAGGATACCAGGATAAACATTTGTTCTACATACCACAGCCCATAAGACTACCAGACATTCTGGATGTCAGTGAACCACGCCAGCCCTCCCAACATACCCCCGCCCCAGCCCCTACCGTTTCAGTGTAGGTACCTAATCCCAGGGATTTCAGGGTGCACTCTCATTGCGTTTAATTGTATCCCACTTCCTCCCAGCAAACCTTGCCTCTCAATCCCTGCCTAATGGACTGGCAGTGTCGAGACCCTGGCGGCCTGACCTTGGGTCATCTTCAGCCTAGGACACGCTGCGTGACCTTGTGCAAGTCCCTGTTTCCCTCTTCGCAGAGCCGCAAGGATGAGTAGCTGGGGCTCCACCCTGGTCATTCATTCTCGAGGCCGTCCTGCTCCAGCTTGCTGTCCTTCCAAGGCTCTGTCGGCCGCCGCCACACCAACCTCACCCCTACGCTCCTGGCGTAGAGACCGCCTGGAGTTGCTCAGCTCACTCATTCAAGACGCTCGTTTACGCTGCGCAGGCTGGGCGGGCACGATTCCCGAAGGCGGCCAGTGCTGCGAGCGTGTGGTCATCCGACTGGCCGGCACGGCCTTACGCCACTGACGCAGCGCGCCCAAGATGGCGGCGTGGTTGTCGTCGGGGGTGGCGGCAGCAAAGGGGGTGGCAACCGTGGTAGTAGCGAGGGCAGCAGCCTTAACGGCGGTGGTGGCAGCGCGGAACCTGGGACAGGGGGAATGAGGCGACTGTGGCGGGTTAGCGGCGGAGCCGTGTAGCGGAGAAGCGGATCACTCTCCCTGCTTCTCTTTACTGAGCCGGGAGCGCGCGCGCGCGCACTGCCGTCCGGAGCGGGCTCCTCACCCTCTACTCCCGCGACCGCACCGCACTCCCACCAGGGCTTGGAGGATGATGAAGCTCAAGTCGAACCAGACCCGCACCTATGACGGCGACGGCTACAAGAAGCGGGCCGCATGCCTGTGTTTCCGCAGCGAGAGCGAAGAAGAGGTGAGGCGCCGGGCCGGGGGTCACCGGAGTCGGTGGCCACCTCGGGCCGAGGCGTGGGGGCACAGCAGACCGGGGACTGTGTGCTTGGGCTCCGGGCAGGACTGCTCGGCCAGGCCCGAGTGAAGTTCCACCAGAATTTCCTGAGGCGAAGAAGAGGGGGAAGGCAAAAGGATGGTGGGTGGAAGGGAAGTGGGTCTGAGCATGGCCATTCGTCACGGGCTGGGTGGAGGGAAACGCCAGCTTGCGGTCGGGTCACTTCAGAGCCGGCCACCTGTCTTCGGCCTCCGGTCTTCGGCCTCCGGTCTTCGGGGTCGAGTGGTCACGGGGTGGGGCGGGGTGGGGTGGGGCGGGGGACAGGGAAGGCAGTGACTGGGGAAGAGTGGTTTTCGGTCCAGGCCTCCAGCTTGGGGTCCACGAAGGGCAGTTCCGCACTTGTCAGTCCAGCACATGTGTGCAGAGGCCGCCTTGCACGAGGCGCAGGCCGCCCCTTTGTGGCAGGGAAATAGTCCACTTCATTGACAGGTTTGGGGTTTGCCCAAGGATTTATGTGTGTCTGTGAGACATGGGCGGGGGAGGGGGGTTGGCAAGCTTTAGGGCGTTGTGCAAAAGCCAAAGCCAGTTGTTCATAATGGGCTGGGTAGCCCTTTTGGTATAACCTGAGAAGAATGGATATTTGACAAGATAATCTTTGAGGGCTGAAAATTTTTTATTTTAATTTGGAAGGCCAAAAGTGGTATTTAAGATATTTGCCCTGATATTCCTCTACTGCTCTATATCAAGGCCCTTGGAGTTAAATATTGCTAGCAAAATAGAAATGCTTTCCATTAGTTTCTTTTTGCATAGGGTACTTGCAAAAAAAAAAAAAAGGAATCTCAGCCTCTCAGAGCTGTTTCTGTGGTATAAAGGGAATTCGGAGAAGGAACATGTTTTGAAAATCCACAAATAGCGCTTTGGTAATTTATGAGATGCCTGTGGGAACGCATTTCTCTCACGTGCATAGTAGTAAAATGGCAGTTAAACTGGAAACAATGAAGGACGGTGAAATTCAATATGTTATAGTTTGGCATTCAGCAGTGGGCTATGGTGGATACAGAGCACCGTGTTGAAATGAGGGGAAAGTAACTTGACCCAGTAGTTATGAAAAGAAGCTGTGATGAAAGGGACAGATGGGTGGATTGGCAGGAGTATTGGTCCAGAGATATTTAGGAGGAAGTGGGAATTTAAATTATAGCCTGAAAAATATTAATGAAGCACTAATCTTGTTGTTGAGGGATCACGTGTGTTCCCTTTCAGCAAAACAGAAGGAAATGGGTTTGGTAATGTATACTTTGTGTCCTAGCATGTGTTGTAACCCCCCCCAAACAGATGCATTATAATAGGTGCACTAAGCAGGGCCATACTGTAAATTATGTACTGTTTCAGAATACATACTTGAGTAAGTAAAGTTATTGGTGGTGTCTGCTGCTCCAGAGGCTTTGTTCTCTTTATTATCATATCATATGGGATCACGGGGTGTTAACTGGGTGGAAAACTAATTAGCATAATAACATGTTTCACTACAGTACTATGGTTAAGTCTGTGAGCACTCCAGTTATAAGTGAAAGTATATAATTTAGTTGTGTGAGTGGTGCAAGATTTTATTTGTTTTAAAAAAATCATACTAGAGCCCTGGCTGGTATGGCTTAGTGGATTGAATGCTGCTTTGTGAACCAAAGGGTCGCTGGTTCAGTTCCCAGTCACACCACATGTCTGGGTTGCAGGCCAGTTCCCCAGTAGGTGGCATGTGAGAGGCAGCTGCACATTGATGTTTCTCTTTCCTCTTTCTTCCCTTTCTCTAAAAATAAATAAGTAAAATCTTTTTAAAAATCATACTAGAAGTTGAGGATATGTGAGCATTTTTTAAAATTCTTTAAAATTTTTTAAAAATTGATTTCAAGCAGGGGGAAAGGAGAAGAGAGAGAGAGAGAAACATTGATTTATTGTTCTGCTTATTTATGCGTTCATTGGTTGATTCTCATATATGACCTAGTCTGAAATCAAACTGCAGCCTTGGGGTATTCAGATGATGCTCTGAGCACCTGGGCTACGCAACCAGTACAACGTGTGAGCATTGTGGATAAATTGGAAACCCTTTATTGATCATAAGCGAACTAAAGATTTCATTTTCCATTTTTCTGTTACAGGTTTATTTTTTACTTACATTAGTAGCATTAATGTTAATAGATTTGACTGATCATGGGTTTCCTCTGAGTTTTTCAAAATATATTTTACTGATTATGCTATTACAGTTCCATTTTTTCCCTTTCCTTTATCCTCCTCTGCTCCGCACCCCCATCCCTCCACCATTCCAACCCCCTCACCCCGCCTTAGTTCATGTCCATGGGTTGTACATATAAGTGCTTTGGCTTCTCATTTCCCATACTGTTCTTAACCTCCCCCTGTCTATTTTGTACCTACCATTTATGCTTCTTATTCCCTGTACCTTTTCTGCCACTCCCCCCCCCCCCCCCCCCGCTGATAACCCTCCCTGTGATTTCTCCTGTTCTGTGATTCTGTTCCTGTTCTAATTGTTTGCTTACTTTGTTTTTATTTTGGGATTTTTTTTTAAGGTTCAGTTGTTGATAGTTGTGTTTGTTGTCATTTTACTGTTCATAGTTTTGATCTTCTCTTTTTTCTTAGACAAGTCCCTTTAACATTTCATATAATAAGGGCCTATTGATGATGACTCCTTGAACTTGACCTTATCTGGCAAGCACTTTATCTGCCCTTCCATTCTAAATGATAGCTTTGCTGGATAGAGTCATCTTGGGTGTAGGTCCTTGCCTTTCATGACTTGGAATACTTCTTCACAGTCCCTTGTTGCCTGTAAGGTCTCTTTTGAGAAATCAGCTGAGAGTCTGATGGGCACTCCTTTGTAGGTACCTGTCTCCTTTTCTCTTGCTGCTTTT
>PVIA01013326.1:0-32700 GCA_004024845.1 Tonatia bakeri | reverse complement strand
TCACAATTATTAACAACCACACCTAAAACAAAAACAAAAACAAACTAAGCAAACAACTAGAACAGGAACAGAACCACAGAAATGGAGATCACATGGAGGGTTAGCAACAGGGGAGTGGGAGGAGGAGAGGGGGAAAAGGTACAGAGAATCAGTAATACAGACAATAGGGAGAAAATAGACAGGGGGAGGGCAAGAATAGTATGGGAAATGTAGAAGCCAAAGAACTTATGGCACATGGACATGAACTAAAGGGGGGGAATGTGGGTGGGTGAGGGTGTGCAGGGTGGAGGGGGATGAAGGGGAAAAATGGGACAACTGTAATAGCATAATCAATAAAATATATTTAAAAAAGAACAAGTCAGATTTATATCTAGTTTGGCAAGATGTATATGATATAGTATTAAGTGAGGAAAGAAAGATCCAGGAAAATTAGATAGATGATGGCAGATAGTGATAGATAGATGGGTAGGTAGGTATACAAATACACAGTGTGATCACACATTTGCATAAAAGAATAGAATAATAGGGTTTGGATTTAGGTTTTGTAATTTGAGTGATCTTTAAACCTCATCTTTATCTGCAAAATAAAGGTAAAATTATGAAGATTAAATGAGATAATAATGAAAATAATGTGTGAACTGTATACAGCAATCAAATGTCATATAATAATATTATTACAAGATAGTCTCATTACAAGATGAGTCTGAAATTTAGGTTCCACAAAGTCCTCCAAGGATAGTATCAACTTAGAGAGTTGTATTCAGCTCTATTCACACCAACACCAGTCACCTCTTCTGGTCTCTAGTTGTATATAAGGTGTTCACAAGAGAGAAAACAAATGTAATTAATAACCACTAAAGATGACCCACTCAGTTCCAGAAACACAACTGCTTATGTGCCCGAAAGGAGCCACACAATCTGTTCAGTACTTTCAGCCCTAATAAGATCATGTTTATTTAGGTAGCTAGTGAAGTAGAGGATCAGAGAAGATAATAGCCTGGCATAAATATGATTAATATAAGTGTTCTCACTTTTTGAAATTAATATATTATCTCCTCATACATGCTTCATAAATGAAATGGGTTTAACCATAAAATAGATACAATTTTATATTCTGTCTTTGGGGCCAGGTGGCTATTTCTTCCTAGCTGTGTAACCCTGGAAAACAACTTTTCCTCTCTCTGTTCAAGTTCCTTCATTTGCCAAATGGGAGGTGATAGTAATACCTACTCTTTAAGACTGTTGTGATAATTAAATGAGTTAAAACATTTAAAGGACTTAAAACAGAGATAATACCTAAAAGGTGCTAAATAAATGTTAGTTATTATTATCCTAATTTTTCACTGTACCATAAATTTATATGTCATTCCATATTCATTATATAGTCTTCAGGTTTAATAGAACATAAATAATGTGCTCTATCAAATAGGTATATTGTAATTTATTTGGATATTATATTTACTTCTTATTTTTCAAAATGTTTTTCTATTTCACAATTATACACAATACCTTAATCAATATCTTTGTACATTGAATTTTTCCATACTCTGGATGATACTCATGAGACAGACCACTAGAGAAGAGGGTAGAGGAAGAAAGAGCGCAACAGTCCCTCAATATTTTGATATATCTTTAAAGTGAGACTTTAGATTATGAATTTATCTTTACTTCTTTCATCCTGACCCTCCTTCAGAAGTTGACATGATGTCCTTCATCCAGTCATTCAACACTGGATGACGTTTTTATCAAGGTTGACTTAAGAAAGGTTACTATAAGAAATTACCATATTAAAATTCATCTACAATATTATTTGCATTTTAGACCTTTAAAATATAGTTTCCTAAGTACAATCACATCATATTAGAGCTCTGCTGATGCTAATAAATCAGATTGAACTAGAAAAAAAAAGGAAAAAACAGGGAAGCCTACTTACTCAATGATATCTTTAGCACATAAAATTTCCCCTATGATTCATACACTCAAAAACCATGCACCCCTAAATATTTGGCTCCTTCTGACTCATTCTGAAACACTCTGACAACTTCTCCATTGAAATTCAAAATGTCCCAATACTGTTAAGCTCCTCTTTTCCTCTAATTAATGAGTTCCCTTTCCCACTGGCAAAATGCAAGAGTAATAATCTCTGTATTTACAGATTGTGGAATGAAGCACACAGCTGGAATCTTCCACTGCCCACTAGTCTCAGTGTTTCCATCTTCCCAGCATGCTTCTCTCCAACCTAACACTGGATTTCCATTATCCTCCTTCCATGCCACCCCACCATTTCTGCCCACGGTTGACATTGTACCGTTCAAAATCCTGGATGTTTCCTGAATTCCATTTCCATCAGCAGACCTGAAGGTTTCTGTACCCTTTCTGCACAGTTTGCTTAAGGACACACATTGTCCTCCCTAATTTATGTGGATTTTTCAGGCTCTCAAAGCATAGTTACCTGTCCTATAATAATCTCCTCTACCAATACACCCTTGTTTTATCCTGTGTGGAGGTCACATCACAGAGAGCTCCTATCAGGTAAGAGAAAAATTGAATCCATAATGTTTGCTTTCATTGGCCCCTTTCCCTTATTGCTAATTATTACAGTATCCAAAAAATAAACATGAAAATCATTCCTCAGGTGTTTTTCAGTTCTATTGCTAGAAATCACAACAGGCTGCTGGGCTGGCAACTTTGTCACCAATTATTGAATTAATTCATTTTCCAGCAAGCTTGCTTTTTGTTCTATATAGAACATAAGTGGCACTCAGGGCTGGCAAGTTTGTACTAAGAAAGCAAGACTAGTGTTAATTTAACTCATCATGAAAGCACTTAAAACCCCCACACTTTCCCAGTAGACCCTTGCTGACCATTATCTACCTCCCAGGCAGGACCAAATGAGTGACTTCAGATACCTGGAAATTTCACCTAAGTGGCCTTGCATGAACCCGGACTAAATTTGAAATTAAAATCATCCTTTGAAACTCCACTGGAAATCCTAGCAACATGGCTGGGGTGATGCTACTGGTTGGCAAAATGGCAAGCCATTTATCCTCTCTGCCCTTGTTTCCTCACACATGAAATGAGAAACACTGATTCACTTCACAGGAAGATGGTGTGCATTTAATTAACAACACATCAAAAATACAAACTGCAGAACACCTCCAGTCATCCCCTAAGCTCAGTAAATTTGCCTAAAGCGTTGTTATTTGGTTCATATAACCTAGATTTTCCCTTAAGTTGTGCATCTGGTCTCGACCCAAAACACATTTTTGTCTAAACACATAGATACTTAAAGTCACATGTGTGGATTTTAATTTCCTATTTTAATGTTTTCTTTTCATTGTTGCAACTATTATATTTTCTTCATCAAATGTGCACTGAGATTTCCATTTACTACAGAAAACACTAGGTACCCAGGCCAAAAAAATTATATGTCTGACTAGCATATATCTAGCCAAATGAGCCCACATCAGAATCAGTTTTAGTTTTCTTACTCCAAAGTACCTTCTGTGACTAGACAAAAGATAATGGAAACTTCATCCTAGAACATTGAACCCTGCCAGGCATATTTCCATCTGTCCTATTGAAGATTGCCAAAAGCATTTTTGAGGGTGTTTTTTTTTTCATAGTTAGTCAATCAAAAATTCTCTCAGGCAGAAGTTATTCAAGGACTAGGATATGTGATTGTTCCTCTCCTGACTGACTTCTTGAACTATGAAGATACACCTGACCAAAAGAGGAGACAAAACAACTTATATAGAAGTGGGACCTTCAGAACATGTTTACTTCCTTCCTTTAGCTACACAAAACTCCCATAGACTTTCAGCCTAAATGATGAAGAATCTTATTCGTAAGGAGAGAGAGAAAATTAGATGACTTAGACCCTAAAGAAGTAGGAAACATCACAGCTAGAGTGTGGAGCCAAGAAGACTAGAAAAGAAATCAAACTGATGCCAAGAAGGGAAGACAAAGGTCAAGGAATTGGGATTGAATGGATCAATGGCTAGTTATCCAAGTCAAAAAGTAGACTATCCAATTCGACACTAGGGCCAAAGAAAGTCTTACTGATAAACAGTGGCACAGAGAAGAAGCATCCATGTTAAAGATGCTTATTCTCTTCTGAGCAGAAGACCAAAGAAAAGATGAAAGTTTTCTTAATTCTTCTCTTTGAACTAGCACTATGTTAATTCATTAACCTGTGCCAAATTAACAGTCATTCCTCTTCAGTCAACTCTGGTCAATCCTACTTCTTGGTTTTTCCCCAAAGACTCTTTAAGACCTCCAATATCTCCCAGACCAGCTCCTGTCCGTGGTTGGGTTCTTACTGTTTCAGGCTGTTCTGTTGTTTTTCATGTTTCTCCTAAATAGTCATGGCAGGGTCACTCCTGGATGTTGTAGTTTCTAGATGTACAAGTAAGTTAATGAATCTTTATTTAAAAACCATAGGGTGTTGATCATCATGTGAAGTACTACGAGAATGTTGTTTTAAAAAATGAGGTCCCTTCTTTCACTAATAAAATTTCCTTTCAAATTAAAAAGTGCAAACTCCCACAAATACAATAGTGCTGATCCAATGTATTAACAAAACAATTTATGATCAAATGGAAGTCAAGATAGTACTGGAAAAAGCAGAAATCAAAGGTCCTGAATGAGCACCCTCCAACCACAACCTCAGAAAATGAGGTTAGACCTAAATGGGAAAGTGACCACTCCAGCTGCCTCCCTTTTTTACTTCCCATTCACTCCTTAACCCTCTGGCATCTGTCTTCCTTCCCCCACATGCTTGTTATATGGAAACTAGTGGTTCCCAAATTTAGTGTGCATCAGAATTACCTGGAAAGCTTGTTAAAACACAGATTGCTGGGCTTCACTCCCAGCGTGTCTGATTTGGTAGGTCTGGAATAGGGCCAGAGAGTTTGCATTTCTGACAAGTTCCCAGGTGCTGTTGCTGCTGGTGTTGCTGCTGCTGCTCTGGGTTCCTCTATGGAAATGGCCATGTGACTCTGAACAAGTCTATTTTCTAAGAGTGAGAAGGCCTACCCACACCCTACCTAAGAGAATTACTGAAAGGACCTGAAACTTATAAAGAAAGTGAAACCTTATGAAAGCACTTTATAAACTAAGCAGATATGCTATTAGTGGTCTTCAACATCAGCCTAATCTTCTCTCCTTGTTGCATTTGACCTCAGGGGCCACTTTGTTCTCGAAACCCTGCTTCTTATTCCACTGCTCTTCTCTGTCTCCTTCACTTGACCTCTATGCTCTGCTCTTCTGTATATATACTTTCTTTCTATAAATTCATCTAGTCTCACTGGCTCAAAAATCACTTATAAGAAAATTACCCTCAAGTTCCATATTTCTAACTTATCCTACTCTGTTCACAACTTCTCTAGGCTTAAAAATATATAATTACATTTTACCTTTACCACTTCCTATCTCTTCCTTCCAGACATCAGCAGTCTCAAATGCTCTTTCTTATGGCCTTTAATGTCATCTGCCGTGTTGTCTCCCTCCCTCTGCAATCCCAGTGCTGCCATCCATGTTGGCTTTTGTCCCACTGACCTCCTACCAGGCCTCTCAACAGCCTCCCTGTTCCAGTTCTCCTAAGTTCTCCCTCCATGTGAAGCTGCTTAAAATATTGCTTTCATGAAGTCCCCCGCCTCCTAACTCTAAAATACACCCTGGCTTCTCATGGCCTAAATAATGAATTCCCAAAGCCAACTCAGATATAAGGGTCTTTGCAATCTGCCCTCACCTTGGAGCAGAGACTGGATGGATGCCTGTTAGAGCAGTCATAGGACAGACTCCTGCACCGAGCAAACTTCCTTTCCAACACACTAGTTGTACTAAATATTTAAATCTTGGGACTTCTGGTCGAGTTGGAGGCATAGTAAATATGCTTTGCCTCCTTGTGCAACCACAGAAAGAATTACAACTAGACCTCAAAACAAATAACACCCAGAACTGTCAGAAAATCGAGCTGTGTGGAAGTCTGACAACTAAGAATTTAAAGAAGCCACATTCATTCAGATAGGTGCCTTTTCTACAATAGGCCACACCACTAAGACAGGGAGTCAAAGCAGCTCTAATACACAGAAACAAACACAGGGAGGCTACTAATATGAGGCGACAAAGAAATGTGGCCCAAATGAAAGAACAGAACAAAACTCCAGAAAAAGAACTAAACAAAACAGAGATAACAAATTTATCAGATGGCAGAGTTCAAAACAATGAGATCAGGATACTCAAAGAACTCATTGAGTACAGCAAAAAAATAAAAAAGACCCAGGAAGAAATGAAAGTTACACTAAGTAAAATAAAGAAAACTCTACAGGGAATCACCAGGGCAGGGGATGAATCCAGGATTCAAATCAATGATTTGGAACATAAGGAAGAATTAAGCATTCAACCAGAACAGCAAGAAGTGAAAAAAGAGTTTAAAAAAAAAGGATAGTATAAGGACATTCTGGGACATCCCTGAATGTACCAACATCCAAATCATAGGGAAGCCAGGAGGAGAAAAAGAGCAAAAAATTGAAAACTTATTTTTAAAAATAATGAAAGAAAACTGTCTTAATTTGGTGAAGGAAATAGACATACAAGTCCAGGAAGCACAGAGAGTCCCCCAAAAATTGGACCCAAACAGAACTACACCAAGATACATCATAATTAAAATGCCAAAGGTTAAAGATAAAGAGAGAATCAAAAGCAGCAAGAGAAAAGCAGAGTTACCTACAAAGGAGCTCCCATAAGACTAGCAGCTGATTTCTCAAAAGAAACTTTGCAGGCAAGAACTATACAAAGTGATGAAAAGCAAGAACCTACAACCTAGATTACTCTATCTAGCAAAGCTATCATTTAGAATGGAAGGGCAGATAATGTGCTTCCCAGACAAGGTAAAGCTAAAGAAATTCAGCATCACCAAGTCATTATTACATGAAATGTTAAAGGGATTTATTTAAGAAAAAGAAGATCAAAACTATGAACATTAAAATGGCAACAAATCACAACTATCAACAACTGAATCAAGAAAGAAAGAAAGAAAGAAAGAAAGAAAGAAAGAAAGAGAGAGAGAGAGAGAGAGAGAGAGAGAGAGAGAGAGAGAAAGAAAGAAAGAAAGAAAGAAAGAAAGAAAGAAAGAAAGAAAGAGAGAGAGAGAGAGAGAGAGAGAGAGAGAGAGAGAGAGAAAGAAAGAAAGAAAGAAAGAAAGAAAGAAAGAAAGAAAGAAAGAAAGAAAGAAAGACCTAAGTGAACAACCAGAACAGGAACAGAATCATAGACATGGAGACAGTTTGGAGGGTTATCAGCTGGGAGGGTGAAAGGAGAAAATGGGTAAGAAATAACAGGAAATAAGAAGCATAATAGGTAGGTATAAAATAGACAGGGGGAGGTTAAGAATAGTATAGGAAATAGAGAAGCCAAAGAACTTATATGCACAACCCATGGACATGAACTAAGAGGGGGAATTGTTGGAGGGAATGGGAATAATGAGTGGACAGGGGCAAAGGAGGAAATATTGGGACAATTGTAATAGTATACTCAATAAATTATATTAAAAATATTTTCCATGTTTAGTTCTACTATTTCCCTAATAAAGTGTAATTTCAATCAATCCATCCTAATTTGTTTGCACCCAAATACCATCTTAACTACCACAAATGCATGTTTGCTCATGATGTTCCCACTCCTTTCTGTATTCACAAACTCTAATTGCCCATCAAGATCAAAGTCAATGACTTTTCTATTAGTAGTCATAATTCCACACACTCTTAAGCACTTTGAACTTACAGTCTTCCCCATATTCTTCCTCTTCTTTTCCTTCTCCTCCTTTTTCTTCTCCCTCTTCCACCCTTCTCCTTCTTTATCCCTCTCTCTTCCTCTTTTCCCCTGAATCATCCCCCGTAACATACAACATGCTTTAGAACCCCTTATCCTTGTGTATTCTCATGGCTTTTAATAACACTTATTTTATGGTGTTTCCTTATTTTACCTCTAGGCTTAGCATCTACTTTGAGCCCCAGATTGTCTTGATATCTTAACTTTGATGTCTAAGATGTACATTAAACTTATCTAAACAGAACTCTTAGTTCACCTCTCTAATATCCTTCCTGTTTCTACTACAATTCTTCCTCTCTCAATAAGTGACATTATTCATTTAACTCAAACCAAAACTTAAACATCATCTTTAATATCCACACACATTCAATCCATCAGCTAATTCTGTGTGTTATACCAGCAAAATATATCTCAAATAGGCTCATTCTCTCCATGGCTACTGCTACCACCTGAGAACAAGTCACCAAAATCTCTTTCCTGGAATGTTGCAATAGTCCTATAAGTGGTCTTCCTGCATTCTTGCTTGGCCTTCTCATATAAGAAATGGTGATTTTTGAAAATTTTTCTATTTTTTTTAAAATTACCTAACTGAATTTTTTTAAAGATTTTATTTATTTATTTTTAGAGAGGGAAGGGAGGGAGGGAGAGAGAGAGAGAGAGAGAGAGAGAGAGAGAGAGAGATCAATGATCAATGTGTGGTTGGTTGCTGGGGGCCATGGCCTGCAACCCAGACATGTGCCCTGACTGGGAATCAAACCTGCGATACTTTGGTTCACAGCCCGCGCTCAATCCACTGAGCTACACCAGCCAGGGCTGAAAAATTTTCTATTTTTTAAAAATGTTTTTCATTTTTTACTTACAGTTGACATTCAATATTATATTAGTTTCATATGTGCAGCATAGAGGTTAAACATTTATACAGCTTATGAAATGATCCCTCTTGGCACCATGCATACTTATTACAATATTAGTAACTATATTTCCTATGCTGCAATTTACATCCTCATGACTATTTTGTAACTACCAGCTTGTCCTTCTTAGTCCCTTCACCTTTTCACCGAGTCCCCCAGCCACCATTCATCTGGCAACCATCATTCTGATCATTTTAAAACATAAATAACATCATATTACTCTCCTGTTTGAAATATTACAATAACCTCCCATTTTACCTAATAATAAAATTCAATTTTTTTACTGCAGCCTACAACATTGGGGTCTCTAATCTCAATCAATACAACTTTGACCTCCCTACAAACACCTTATTCAAACTACACTGGTCTTCTCCTGTTCCTCACATAAGCCAAGCTCTTTACTGACTTCAGGGTTTTTGCTGTTTCCTCTTTCAGGAACACTTTCTGCTGAGTTTTCATATGGTTGTCTTTCTCATCCTTCAAATTTTAGCTACTATTATTACCTTCACAGAGTTCTTCTTGACTACCCTGCAGTACCTTGGCTGTCCATACACCTGCACAACGCTGTGGTGATTGCTGGAGGAAGGACGTGGAAGGGGACTAATGGTAATGGGAAAAAAATTTAATGAAGATTACATTTAAAAAGTTACAATACTCGCTATAAATATGGTACGATCTACCCCCTCAAGAGTAAGATTATCACAATATAAAATCTTACTAATTATGTTTGTATTTGTTTACTTGTTTATCTGTCTCCAGCTTCATCTCCTAACCTCCCATAACTAGAATATAAGCTCTAAAGAAGAAACTTACTGTGCTTTTCTAAGGTTTATTCCCAGCAATTAAGAATTGTGCTTAGGATTCCTCAATACATATTCATCAAAAAATTTAAATAAGTGGAAGGTTCACTCATGAGTCAGGATGGGTTACAGAAACCCAAAATTCTAATATCTCGATGGGATGAGACCACAATGATGTATACCCTTGTAAAAGCTAGTGGGCCCTGCTCTCACGATCTTTTGGGGTCCATGATTGACAGAGGCTTCTTCTCAACATATGTGTCCGTAAGGATCAGCAAACCAGTGGAACAAGATGTGTTTAAATGCATGCCGCTCTTCAAGCTTCCAGCAAGAAGTGACACATGCCAATTTTGCTTGCTTTTGACAAAATAAGTTATATAGCCAGGCCTAACCTCAAAGAAGGTGGGTAAGTATAACATTCCATGTGCCCAAAAAAAAGGGAAGATGAAAATATTTGGCCAGTAGCACTTACAATTTCATACCCTGTTCTACTAGAAAATTCTTCCACCAGAAGATAATATAATATTTGGTCATGTGCACTTATGACTTTCATATTCACCTTCTGTTTAAAGTTTTCTGCCACCAACCCAGGCTAACATAACCTCTCTAAATACCTCTAGCAGTTATTTCTGTAATGCTCACTTGGTGTAATTGTTCAATTCCCTTCTTCCCATCTATACTATTAGTAAGGAGGGCAGGAACCCATATCTCTTTTCCTTTTAACCTAGTATTCTGAGAACTTAGCTCAGTACCTTTCACATAATAGATTCAGAACAAATATTCATTGAGGGAATATCTTATAGCATTTATGTGTATGTGTTTTCATCTGTACAATTAGACTAAATATACCTTTGCATATTTAGAAAAACAAGAATTTATATTTCATGTATCTTTCAGCTCACTTATCATGGAGATATTTTCATTTTGTCAGAGTACCATAAATAATTGTTGAACTAAGTCAATTAATTGCATTGAGGCCACTGTATCCACATGCAGTGCACAAAATCAAAGCCCAGCACCGCCATATTTTGAACAGGTACTCTTAGCAAATACAAATTGCCATTCCTGGCTCCTACAAAAGTTCCATGGCCAGTCTTCCTTGGTAGGGAAAAAAACGACAAATGATCGCATGGTTCTGTTGGTGGTCACTCTATGTCTGGAAGTGAAACTCCTCTCTCCACAGGATTTCATCACAGCAGTAACCACAGGAGTCACATTTTGGTCATTGATAGTATCTCAGCTCAGCTACATATCCTAATGTGAAAATGAAACTTGTGTTCCACCCCCTTATGTTCCCTTTCTTTAAATTGCCAATTCCTAAAATGATGCCGAGATTAAAATCTGTTCTTCCTTGAGCAGGGCCATTGAGGTGCTGACAGGTCTGTCTCAAAGACCCCATTATATGAGAAAAAACAGTGATGCTGTTGAGATATTTTACATCAGAAAATGTCTTTTGACTACTACGTGGTTTCTATGTCTGCTGACAAGTTTAAAGCACATATATTTGGGCAACTTTCCTGCTACAATACCATTGGACTCATAACCTTTGTGCTTAGAAAAATGTTGTTTCTGTTGACTATTTTTTTTAAATTTTAATTGTTGTTCAAGTACAGTTTTCTGCCTTTTAACCCATTCCAACCCACCCCTTCAGCCCTCCCCAGCTCCCTCCCATTTCCACGCCCCCTTGTTATTGTCCACGTGTCTTTTATACTTGTTCCTACAAATCCTTCCCCTTTTTCCCTGAAATTCCCTCCCCTCTCCTCTAAGCCAGATGGTGAAAGACAAATACCAAATGATCTCACCTTTAACAGGAACCTAATCAACAAAACAAACAAACAGACTGACAGTGACCAGAGGGGTGAGACTGAGCATTCTTAATCTTTCAAATCACACAAGCCAGTATGGGATAGTAGAAAGAGTTAAAGAGGCCTTTTTTAATTCCATAACATATCTTGGACAAATTATTTAATCTGAATTTCAATTTCCTTATCAAAAAAATGAAGATAATAATACCTACCTCATAGGTTTAAATAACATAGCATTGGAAGTACTCCATCCCTTTTCATGGCAAATAGTGATACTTAATCAATGTTTGTTGTTTTCTAACAGCTACTTTAACTGTTAAGCATAGTACCAATTTAAAATTCCTTTAAATAACATCACCTAACAATAGCAGAGTTAATGAATCTAAGAGCCCACAACAGAACCTGGTAAGCTCTACCCATTAATGTCAGCAGTAATCATCTAAACTGAAACACGCTAAGCTACAATCTGATCTTCATACCTTCCCTCATTTTCATCTCCTATGTACAGCTTTTCTAAAATGCGTCATGTTCTCTTCTATTGTGGTTAGGATTGTGTGTTAGAACTTTCTTTCTAGGGGGTACAATCTAGCAATATTCATCATAATTTTAAATGGATAAATTCTTTGAACCAGCAATATTTATTCATCCTTGTATAAATAGGATGAATTTCTAGGAATTCATCCTATAAATACGCTAACACACATGCAATATGATATACGTAGAAAAACATTTCTGGTAACACTGTAATATCAAAAGGTGGAAAATAACCTAATGTTTATTAATAGGAGAGTAGTTAAACAAATGATGGTATGTCTGTATAAAGAAATATTATGAATACCTATGTTTTTTTCTAGGACTTTTATGGTAGCACAGCTTATGTTTAAGTCTTTTATCCATTTTGAGTTTATTCTGGTGTATGGTATAAGTTGGTGGTCTATCTAGTTTCATTTTTATACATGTACTATTTCAGTTCTCCCAACACCATTTGTTGAAGAGGCTATTTTATCTCCATTTTATGCTCCTGCCCTCTTTGTCAAATATTAATTGACTATAGAGATATGGGTTTATTTCTGTTCCATTGATCTATGTATCTGTTCTTATGCCAGTACCAGACTGTTTTGATTACAGTGGCCTTATAGTATAATTTGATATCAGATATTGTGATGCCTCCTACTTTGTTCTTCTTTCTTAAGATTGCTGCAGCTATTCAGGCTCCTTTTTGGTTCCAGATAAATGTTGAAATATTTGTTCTAAATCTGTAAAATATGTCATTGGTATTTTAATGGGGATTGTGTTAACTCTATAGGTTGCTTTGGGTACTATGGATACTTTAATGATGTTAATTCTTCCAGTCCATGAACACAGTATATGCTTCCATTTATTTGTATCTTCCTTAATTTCTTTCTCCAGTGTTCTATAGTTTTCTGAGTATAGGTGTTTTACCTCCTTGGTTAGGTTTATTACTAAGTACTTTATTTTTCTCATTGCTATAGTAAGTGGGATTTTTCCCCCTTGTTTCTCTTTCTGATACTTCATTGTTTGTGTACAAAAGTGTCTTCAACTTCTGAATATTGACTTTCCATCCCACTGTTTTGCCAAATTCATTTATTAAGTCACGTAGTTTTTTTGGTGGAGTAGGGTTTTCTATGTTCACTATAATGTCATCTGCAAATAATGACAATTTTACTTCCTCCTTTCCAATTTGGATGCTTTTTATTTTTTTTTTCTTGTCTGATTGCTGTGGCTAGGACTTCCAGTATCATGTTGAATAAGAGTGGTGAAAGTGGGCATCCTTATCTTGCTCCTGATCTTAGTGGGAAAGCTCTATGTTTTTCTCCATTGAGTATGATGTTAGCTGTAGGTCATATATGACCTTTATTATGTTGAGGAATGCTCCCTCTATTCCCACTTTGTTGAGTGTTTTTATCATAAATGGGTGCTATACCTTATCAAATGCTTTTCCTGATTGATATGATCATATGATATTTTTCTTTCCCTTTGTTTATGTAGTTTATTGCATTTATTGATTTTCAAATATTGTACCATCCTTGCATCTCTGGGATTAATCCCACTTGGTCATGGTGTATGATCTTTTTAATGTATTGCTGGATCCAGTTTGCCAATGTTTTCTCAAGGATATTAGCACTTATGTTCATCAGCGATATTGGTCTATAATTGTGTTTCTTTGTTGTGTCTTTACCTGGTTTTGGAACTAGGATAATACTGGCTTCATAAGAAGCATTTGGGAGTCTTCCTTCTTCTTGAATACTGATTTGATCTCCAAAATATATAAAGAACTCACACAACTCAACACCAGGAAGAGAAAAAGTCCAATTAAAAAATGGGCAAAGGACTTGAACAGACACTTCTCCAAGGAGGCCATACAGAGGCATATAAAAGGATGCTCAATATCACTAGCCATCAGAAAGATGCAAATAAAAACCATGATGAAATACCGCTTCACGCCAATCAGAATAGTCATTATTAACAAATCAACAAACAATAAGTGCTGGCGAGGTCGTAGAGAAAAGGGAACCCTAGTACACTGTTGGTAAAAATGCAGATTGGTACAGCCACTGTGGAAAACAGTATGGAATTTCCTCAAAAAACTAAAACTGGAACTGCCTTTTGATCCAGTGATTCCACAGCTGGGATTATACCCCTAGAATCCTGAAGCACCAATTCAAAAGAACCTATCCACCCCAGTGTTCATAGCAGCATTATTTACTATAACCAAGTGCTGGAAACAGCCTAAGTGCCCATCAATAAATTAGTGGATAAAGCAACTGTGGTACATTTACACAATGGAATTCTACACAGCAGGAAGAAAGAGAAAAAGAACTCCTACCTTTCTTGACAGCATGGATGGAACTGGAGAGTATTATGCTAAGTGGAATAAGCCAAATGGTAAAAGACAAAAACCATATGATCTCACCTATATGAGGAACCTAATGAACACAACAAACACATGAGCAGAATAGAACCAGAAACATGGAAACAAGGAAGAGACTGATGGTGACCAGAGAGGATAGAGGAGGGATAGAGGAGGAATAGAGGAGGAGGATAGGGGGGAAAGAAGGGATAGAGTCTAGTCAAGGAACAGATACAAAGGACCCACGGACAAAGACAACAGGGTGGGGATTGACTGTGGGAGTGGGGGATGGGTGGCACAGGGGAGAGCAATGGGGGAAAATTGGAACAACTATAATAGAACAACAATAAAAAAAAAGAAATTTTATGAATGAAGCAACAATAAATACTGACATGGAACAATCTCCAAGATATGTCATTAAGCAAAAAGAGTAAAGTGTAAAGCAATGTCTATGATAGGCTAAAATTCATGTTAAAAATTATATCCATATACATGCTTGCATAAGCATGGACCATCCTTAGGAGGACACAGCAGACCAGTAATGAGAATGGCCACTGGGAAGGGGAACCAGGTGGCCCAGGGAAAGAGTAGAGGCATAGTTACTTTGCACAGAATATCCTCATAATGCCTTTTGAATTTTGTGCTATGTACATGTTGTTTCTTTACTAAATATCTGTAAATCACTGATTAAACCTGGGAAGAAATTGATAGACAAAGGAAACTTGTAGAATGCTTTACAAATTTACAATGTTTTTTTTTTTTTACAAAAACAAGGCTTTCATATTACTTGTAATTATTTAACAGTTAGTATAAAATGCCTGAAAAGAGAAAATATTAGTTAAATCACTGTCACTTATATACCACAATGACTCTTTCTCAAACAACTTGCATTTATTGAACACTTAAGTCCCTGATGCTATGTTGGATGCAGTGAGAGGGAGAGGTGCAAAAGAGAGAGGACCCAACTCTTCTCTCAAGAATTTACAGTCTGGATGGATGGATGGATGGATGGATGAGACAAACTGGTGAAATGGTGAACAGCATCCAGCAGTAAAAAGGTATCAGATAGCAGTGAGGCTAGAGGTGTGAGGAGACTTTATAAAGCTGGGGCCAAGGGGGTTTGCAGAGATAATGGTGAAATTGGGGACAAGTTATATTTCTTCCTTTCTCCATTTCCTTCTCTTTAAAATGGAATGATCTGCCTTGGCTCTTCTCTTACAGGGACGTTGTTAGGATTAATGAGGTAAACATTTGTGATTATGCAGAGTCTTTCTTCTGAGAACTCAGAGTATTTTGCAAACTATTCTTATTAATATTCATAGGATGGCTTATATATTTTTCCACCTTTCACTTTGGAAGTTGCACATTTCCACCTAAAGATTCCAGTTCTTCTCTCACTCTTCCTCAACATCACTTTCTCTTTTGCACCAAAATACTGCAGGTTTGAGCTTTAATGTATTGGTGGCTTTATAATCACACAGTTTGTCTGCAGAAGAACCCATCTTTACATTCTAAAATCTCTACAATATCCTCATTGTATACACATGCATGATAAACCTGAGTTCAAGGTAAGATAATGAACAAATACATAACAAAGAGAAAAAAATTACCTATAACCAAGACTGTCCCCTGAGAAGAGTGAATCTCAATAGCAACAAATCATTTGAGGTTGTTTAGGGATAAAGGTTGAACCTACTTTTCTCCACTGTCCCCAGGGACCAAACTGGTCTGCATAAGAGGGGTGGTTTGGGATTGGGGCAAAAGACAGAGACTATAGAAAGAGAGAGGAGGTGAGTGCTGAGGAAGGAAGGGAAAGGAGCCAGAAAAGTAGCAGGAGGTCAAGAACAGTAGGGATTGACTCCTCCATATCTTCCCTCCCCACTGATGAATAAATTCCACTAAAGCTTACACAATGCCAGGAGGGGATTTCTTATGTAAACTGGGACAGCTTACACCCAGAAAGATCGGAAGATGAAACAAAGAAGTGATGAAGATTGGGAAATGACAGAATCATGGGAGAACTCTGGAATTTCCATGCCATGGGACTGACTAGGATCCAACTTAATTAGACAAAATGAGGGGAAAGGAGAATGGCTGACATGAGAGTAAAGATATGTGATATTTATCAATATTTGTTATTTATGTATGTCTATCAATATCAAAGTAAAATTTTAGGTTTAGAACAGATGGTCTGGTCCAGCTCTGCTCTTGGACGAAGTAGAGAATGGGAAACAGAGAAGTAAATGTACATCTTCCTGGTGCCACAGCAGAGACTGGATCCCAAGTTTCCCACTTTGGTCAGGTGCTGGTTACAGGGAACCCAAGCACACCACCTCCCAACACATCTTCCTTCAGAGTTGTTTCTGCCTTGTTTGGGTGTTTGAGAACAGCACTGGCTGAAGCGTTCCACTGAGCAGTAGTAGGAGGGCTGCCTCTTTATATCATGCTACCTGTTTGGCTCTAGGCCAATATCACAAAACAAAGCTTCTTGCAGCAACTGAGAAGAAACAATTTGCATAACTTAAAGCTATGTTAGAGTGTTGTGCTTCATGCCTGAGCAGCATAAGTCTTGAGCTTTAAATAGCCCAACCTTAACATATATTTAAGAGCAATGTTCTAAAGGCTGTATTATATAAAGTGAAACACTTAGTGACACCACAGCAAAGTGTCAGGTACCCTTTCTTACAAATTGACAGGAGCCAGCTCAGTTAGGCAACCGGGAGGAAAACTTTTCTGTGTCATGAAACCCAAAAGAGGTCAGCCCTGTTTATAATTTGGAGAGACAACAGTATTCTACCAACCCCAAATATCTCTTCCCCTGGTCTTACATGACCTACATAATCCTCTAACAGAGTCACTGTAAGATCACTCCTCTGGATTAGACAATACAGGAAGAGTCATGATTCCTGAAGGACACTTAGGAATGCCTAAATTATGTGCCATGGGTACAACTAAGACTACAGGCCTTAGCCGGTGGATGAAAATTGTAGGCAACACCTTTTTCTCCTTCTGGCCTTCTCCCACTTCTTAGTTGTCACTTCACACTTTTAAAAAGCATGATAGACCAAGTAGTGCACCAGAATCACCTATGATGCTTTTGTGAAATATAAATGCCTAGGATTCACCCAAAACTTATCAAGTCAGACTTTGGAAAGTGTTAGAGGTTTGAATAAGTATGTTTTTTAAATACTCCTGCGGGCATCTGATGCAACCTCCTATTTAACAACCACTGGAGATAAGATAGGATATAGATTAAGGTCACGGTTGGGAAAGTGGTATACTAAAAACCTGGAGAATAGAGAAATATAGCAGCTGGGCAGGAATGGGTCCCAAAAACTGCACCCTGGGGCAAGTCCCTGATATGAAGGGAGCACAATCACTGAAAGGTCATCACCCTGGAAAGGGGCTGAGAATTTTAGACCATACAGAGAATAGTGTCCCAAAATGGACTGCCTGAAACAAGTAAGAACCTTACTCAGTGAAACTGCCATATACATTTACATTTGTTTATGCATTTAATTTAATATACTCATTAACTACTAAATACCAGGCACAAAGGTTAGTGCTGGCAATAGAATAGGAAGCAAAATCAATACAATTCCTGACCCCATGGAGCTTATATTCTAACGGGGAAGGCAAACTATTAAAGAAGTAATTACAATTAAATGTGATGAGTGGGATGCTATGGGAAGTACAGAATGCTATAGGAATATGTAATAAGGAAGCTAATCTAGTCTAAGGGTAATCAAGGAAGATTTCTGGAGCAAATATTCATTTAGTGGAAACCAGAAAGGTAAGTGAATATTATTAGTCTATAAACAGAAAAGGGAATGAGAATCCAGAATTGTGTGCAAAGCCTCAGTGGTTCTCAGCCTAAGTTGAATATTAGCATCACCTGGGAAGATTTTTAAACTCCTGGCTGCATCCTCACAAGATAAATAATAATCTTAAGGGGTGGGACCCAGGCATAAATAATTTTTAAAGCTCCCCAGGTTATTTCAATGTGCAGCCCAGGAGGGGATCCACTGGTTTAGAGACAGGATTTCCCATGCAGAGCATTAAAAAACATTCAGAGCATTTAATGCAAATACAAGAATGACAAGATCTGAGGCAGAAGTGACCAGATCATGTAAGCAATGTGTCCTAGAATTCTCAAGAGAATCAGAACCAATAGATGATAGATTAGATAGATAGATAGATAGATAGATAGATAGATAGATAGATAGATAGATAGATAATGTGGAATTGGCTGTCATGACTGCAGAGGCTAAGAAGTCCCACAATCTGGGAGGAGACCCAGGAGAGCTAGTAGTACAGCTCTGGTCCAAGTACAAGAGAAGTATAATGTTTCAGCTCAAAACAAGGTAGAGAGAAAGCACATGTTTCCTCATCTCACCTCTTACTCTATTCAGACCTCCAACTGATTGGATGAGGCCCACTTACACTGGGAAGGCCAATCCACTTTACTCACTCTACCAATTCAACTGTTAACCTCATCCAGAAACACCCTCACAGACACACTCAGAGTGTTTAACTAAATATCTGGACCCACAAAATTAACCATCACACCATTATTAAAGTGCTAATATTTTTATCTTGAAGTTGTGGGAATCTTTTAAATAAGGGAATATCTGATCTGATTCACATTTAGTATGGTCACTCTGGTTGTGGTCAGGAGAAAATAATAGAGGGAGAGAAACTAAATATGATGAGGTCACTCAGAGGTTGTTACAAAAATGTAGGTGAGACTGGGCAGCTTGGACTAGGATGGTAACAGAAGGGATGGAGAGGGATGGAGAGATGAGGATTCATCGGCAAAAAGGCAGAATCAACAGGACACAGTGATTATGAGGGATGATGGAGAACAGAATCAAGAGCAACTTCCAGGTTTTAATTGGAACAGCTGGGTGGATTGGGATTCTATTTACCAAAATGAAGAATGTAGGAAGATGGTCTTAATCTCTCCACAGAACTGCAAATAACAGCATATGAGAAATTCATCATCCTTCAAAGACCATCCTCCTCCATAGAGACTGCAGGCACCCTAACTATCCCAAGCACATGAGTATTCCAATTGAATTTCTCTAGGCCCATGGGAAGTCCTCCCTCCTCCTACTTCCAAGGTAGCTCTAAATGGAGAAGATGTGAGGGTGAAGTGATAGTGAAAAAGGGCTGGGAAGCCAGAAAACACTTGCACTGAAGGAAAACTGTTCCTGAAAACTTGTCTTTGGAAACACAAAATTTGCCCTTCTGTTTCTGATCATAAAGCTGTGATTCTACTTAGGAGCAAACTGAAGGAGTCATAGACCGTAACTGGGCACCAATGGCAAAAGGATGTTCTCACCTGGAACTGCTTCTGGAAGATGCAGTCAGATAATTTGCTCACACATCATGGCTTTTAACCCAGAGGCCCAGTCAGATGACGACCAAGGCCTCTCATCTCTAGAATAACTTAGAGATGAGAATAATGTCTACTCAGATTATCTACATTCACCAACACCGAACAACGAACATGGGTTCTCCAGGTATAGAGAGCAAGACCACACTTACTGGATTCGTCATTCTGCTGCAGTAGCGATGGTGTAGGAATTGGTCCACAGGGCTTGGGGCAGTGCACAGGGGCATATGTCATTGCACATTTTGGGAGCACTGTAGGACCCTGGGCCATGACCTTGCCACAGAAAAATTAGAAGAAGCACTGAGACACCTTTTGCGAAACTCCTTTCATAAAGGAGTTTTTCATAAATCCAGTTTCAATAGTATCTTAAAAGATTAAGTTCAGGAAAATAACTGTGGCTTGTTAAAGCATCTACAGCTATGTTTATTAACTGTTAGAATAAAATTGTTGATCACCTGTATTAGTCTCCTACAGCTGCCATAACAGACTACTACAAACTTGGTGGCTTAAAATAACAGAAATGTATTTTCTCACAATTCTGGAGACCCAAAGTCCAAAATTAAGGTATCAGCAGGGTTAGCTTCCCCAGGAGGCCCTGAGAGATAGTCTGATCCATGCTTCTCTCCTGGTGTCTGGTGGTTGCCAGCAATTCTTGGCTTTACTTGGCTTGTCGATGCCTGACTCAAATCTTTACCTCAATCTTTGTATTGCATTCTTCTCTGCATCTCTGTGTCCTCCACTTTTCTAATAAGGACACCAATCATTGAATTGAATTAGGCCCACCCTAAACCTGTATGACCTCATTTTTATCCTGAACTAATTACATGCAAAAACACCCAATTATCCAAATAAGATAACATTTTGAGTTTTTGGGTAAACATGAATTCTGGAGGAACACTATTCAACCCATTGCAGCAACATACCAAATTTTGGTATTATCAAACGATGGTTATAAACAATTACATGTATAAGGTCTGAAGTTTTTCTAAAAACATGTCAATCCTACTCATGTATTTAACAAATAGGGAATTTCAAAGAGCCTATAATATTTGAGATTTTTTTGTGGAACTGGGATAAAAACAACAGCTCCCTGTTCTTGCAAGCCACAATCAACTATCTCTCCATATTTTTCCCAATCAGTCTTTTTTTATGAGTTCTAAACTTACTTGCTCTGATCACCACATTCATCATAACCTTTCTTCCTCTGTCCTAAATTCTAACCTCAAAGAAGCAAAGAATAGCTGAGGTCAGAGACCCTTCCTGAATTAATCAAATGAAATAGATTCCCATAGTTTTCTATTTCTCATATTATTGGAAGTATCTTAACATCTTACTTTTTTTTTTTATGTGAGAAGGTTTAAAGACATGTGAGGGTCACAGGACCTCTTGAGCAAGAAGGGTATTCAAGATTAAAAGAGGGGGGTGATAATAATCTGTTTTGGAAACTTCGGCCCTCCTGTGGTAATAGCCTCAGATATAGAGAGCAATGTTATCTGAAGCTCGTCTGATTTAAGATGTTTAAGTAGTCTAATGTATCACAGTCTGGTTTTATTTTTTAATTATATATTATCATTATGCTATTAGAGTTGTCCCAATTTTCTCCCTATGCCCCTACTACCTAGCACCCCCAACTCCCTCAGGCCATCCACACACCATTGTTCATGTCCATGAATCTTGTGTATAAGCTCTTTGGAAGAGCCATTGGAAATGCCATTTGGAATTGGCTACTCCATTTCCTACACTGTACTTTATAGCTCCATGGCTATTCTGTAACTACCTTTTGTATTTCTTAATCTGCTCACCTCTTCACCCATTCCCCAACTCACCCTCCCATCTAGCAACCATCAAAATGCTCTCCATATCCATAGTTCAGGCTCTATTCTTCTTGTTTCATTGTTTGTTTTTTAGATTCAATTGTTGATAGATATATACTTATTGCCATTTTATGGTTCATAATTTTGATCTTCTTTTTCTTAACTAAGTCCCTTTAATATTTCATATAATAATGGTTTGGTGGTGATGAACTCTTTTAGTTTTTTCTTGTTTGGGAAGCACTTTATCAGCCCTTCAATTCTAAATGGTAGCTTTGCTGGGTAGAGCAATCTTGGCTGTTGGTCCCTGCTTTTCACAACTTTGAATATATCTTGCCAGTCCCCTCTATCCTGCAAAGTTTTGAGAAATCTGCTGACAGTCTTATGGGGATGCCCCTGTAGGTAACTAACTGCTTTTCTCTTGCTGCTTTTAAGATTCTTTATCATTAACCTTTGGCATTTTAATTGTGATGTGACATGAAGTGGGCCTGTTTGCATCCATCTTGTTTGGGACTTAGTGCTTCCTGGATTTACATGTCTATTTACTTTACCAAGTTAGGGAAGTTTTCTTTCATTATTCTTTCAAATAGATTCCTAATTTCTTGTTCTTTCTTTTCTCCTTCTGGTACCCCTATTATGCAAATATTGGGATACTTAAAGTGATTCCACAGGCTGCTTACACTGTCCTCATTTTTTTTTTATTCATTTTTCTTCTTGTTCTGATTGGTTGTTTTTTGCTTCTTTATGTTCTAAATCATTGATTTGATTCTCAGCTTCATCCACTCTACTGTTGTTTCCCTGTAAATTATTCTTTATTTCAATTAGCATATCCTTCATTTCTGACTGGATTATTTTTATGCTGTTGAGGTTCTCACAAAATTCCTTGAGCATCCTTATACCCAGTATTTTGAACTCTGCATCTGATTTGCTTATCTCCATTTTGTTTAGTTCTTTTTCTGGAGTTTTGATCTGTTCTTTCATTTGGGCCATGTTTCTTTGTCTCCTCATTTTGGCAGCCTTCCTGTGTTTATTTCTATGTATCATGTAGAGCTGCTATTACATCCTGTCTTGGTAGCATGGCCTAATGTGGTAGGTGACCTGTAGGGCTCAATGGCACACCCTCCCTGTTACAGAACACAGCGGGGGGCCAAGGGCAATATACTATCACCGAAAGGAACACCCCAGGCTCGTTATGTCTGCTGCCTTATAGGAAAGGCATCTCTCAATGCCAGAGATTCGTGACAAGGAAAGAAAATGTTTATTTAATGCTGTATTGATTTAAAGTAGTGACCTAATGTCTTCATCAAAATTCCAAAGTCTCTTAAAACATCCACAAACACACACAGTCATTCTTTCCCCACCTTTTGCCCAGTTTGGGGTACCATATCTCAGGAAAAGAAATAAAAGTCCGTGGCTCAGGCAACCCCCTGTTCTTCCCAGTAATCTGTCTTGGCTGGTAGGCCTCCCTCGGGTCCCAGTACCATCAGCTATGTCTCCGGGATCTCTGCTAAAGCCAACTGGTGGTTCCCCCTTCTAAAGCTGCGGGGGTCCCCACTCTGGCAAAGCTGCATGGTTCTCTCCACTATTGCCACAGTCACATGGTTCTCTGCACTGCCACAGCCAAGTGGTCCTCTCTGCACAATGGCCATGAGAGTCCCCACTCTAGCAAAACTACGTGGTTCTCCCTCTTATGCCTGCTGCGTCTGGGTTTAAATCCCCTGCCAATCCTCCTCTGCAGCCTCATCTCCAACTCCTCCCACAACTGGCTACACTTGCCAGCACTCTTGTATCCTTCCAGCTTTACTGGGCTGCCATAGTGAGTCTGGGCAGGCATCGGATTCACTCGTAGCCCCCTGTCATGGAGCCAATCTTGTCCAAGCTCTCACACAGGTGCTGTAACTAGAGTGAGTTACCTCCCAGTTACATCTTGAGGGGGAAGTTACTTCTATCCCCCTGGCTCAAAGTATGGCCACAGCTATTTAACATATCTATGCAACCAGGTAAAGGTTATAGATATGTTAAATGACCATGCCAGAGGTTAGCTGTAAAGCTGTTGCTATGCAAAACAGCTCTCAATGGCCCTGCTTCATGTGTCCCTGCCCCCAAACTCACACCTGTGGGGGGGAGGAGGCAGGACATCCTAATATTTCCTGGACACCTTGAGTTCTGGACCCCATTCCAAATCCCTTTTTTGCCCCCCCACCTTGGCTGCACCCTGTTATAACCCCATCACCGAAGTTGGGTACTCAAGGTATTTCCTTTGTGTAGGCTGAGTAGATCCTCCTCTTATAGTTGAAATTTGATTGCTGTTGGCAAGTCAATAGAAGGAATTTACCCCAGGCCAGTCAGCTGCAAGGACTTACTATGACCACTGACCATCAACCTCTACCCTCTGTGGAGGATCAGCTGTGCAGGAGCAGGGTGGTGGTGCTCTGACATGGCCTGTAGCTGTCCACTGGGTGCACTGGCTCTGGTTCCCTGGGTGGTGCAGGCCAAGGTCAGCCCCTACCTGTGTTCTGTCCAGGGCCACTCTGCATGAGCTGTGAAGCAATCTGAGATGTCTGCTACTTGTGCTGGGCTTGGAGATACCCAGATCAAGCCAAACTCTGAACCTAGGCTGGCTGCTCCTAGTGCCAGGCCTGGAACCACTTAGCAAGATGTATGGGGGCTGGGGGCTCACTGAGGCCAGATGTTTCTTGTTTGAGGGGATTTAAGAAGTTGTGAAGCATAAACCAAGACCAACCATTCATATGGAAAAGCCACCTTTAACAGCTTGGGTAGGTCCATAAGTTGGGTGCTGCGAAGCCTCAGGGGATCTCCAGGGTGGGGCAAACATTATTAGCCAGATTGATGGAGTGTCAGATATGGTAACTGCCTGCTGGTTCTGTGGGTCTGTGGGATAAGGGTTTCAGCAACAGGACAATGGCCTCTGCCCACCTTTCTGTCTGGGAGAAAGCTGTCCCCTAGCTCTCACCTTGATGCCAGACACTTCAGTTCCTCCCTCTATGTCACTTGTGCCTTTCAAGCTGCTACCCCAGTGCTGGGGCTCAGAGAGAGTGGGTCTGAGTAAGTCCATGTGTGTGTTCTTAAGAGGAAACTGCTTGGGACTCAAGAAGTTTCTTCCACCAACTCAATCCCTCCTGTTTTTTGCAGCCAAAAGTTATGGGGTCTTATCTTCCTTGCAGTGGAACCCTGGGTTAGGAGGCCTGGTTTGAGGCTGGTACTCCTCATTCTCGAGAATTTTGGTACTCCTCACCCTCCTGAATTTTTATCCACCACACATGGATGTGGAACCAGCTGGCTGGTTCCACATTTCACCTGTCCTACCAGTCTGGATGGATGTGGTTTCTTTAATTCCATAGTTGTCAGACTTCTATTCAATTTAAATCTGACAGTTCTAAGTGATAGTTGTTCTATAATTTAGTTGTAATTTTGATGTAGTTGTGCAAGGAGCTGAGCTGTGTTTACCTGTGCCTCTACCTTGACCAGAAGTCACTCACAATCTGTTTTAAATGTAATACATTAAAACACACCCCAACTCAAGTCCATAAATGAAACAAAGAGGTCTTGGAAGAACAGTTAGCTGTGCTTCTTTGCAGCCTAAATGTAAACTCTCCTTGAATCTAAAGGCATTAAAATCATAATAATAAAATTTTGCCATTAAGAGTCAGAAAGCATTTTTCTCTTTAAAAAGACAGATGCATTAAAATTTAATTATTATCTCCTTACCTGATCATCAGATATGAATAAAGCACATTTGGTGGGGCTGGGGGAGGGGAACTACACATATGTTCTCTTAGCACAGGAATGTTTTTAAAAACTCTTCAAGGACTTATTCCCCAGTACCCACCCCAAGCAGAAAAGAAACATTATTGTCTACATATACATATATGTGTTGAAACAAAAGAACCAATGTATCAACTTCATAAGCAAACAGATACAAATCGGGGCATAGGAAATGATTTTGGTTTCTTAATCCTATGCATATATTCACTGTCTTTGTGTAGTATATGTACATTTGACTCAGTCTGGTGTCCCATCAGATGGTTCCTTGACCCACTTTTTCTTCTTCTTTTTCAGGATAGGTAAGTAAAGATTCCTTTGTGGAGTGTGAAAGCTCGCAGCAGCAGGAGCACAGCATATCTCATCTCTAATTTATGACTGACTAACTGAAACTCCTCACTGTCAGCAAACTCTGCCGTGTTTACTGGTTTGACAGCATACACACATATGGCAGAAGCCAGATGGACCTTCTCCCCCAGCTTCAAGCTAAGGGTGCTTCATTAGGAAAGAGATGCAGCCAGTCTTTGAGATCTTTGAACAAGGCTTCCCAGCACTACAGGAAGGAAGTCAGTCAGCAATCTGGAAAGAAACTGACCCTCCCCCAGACAAGGGAGTAGGTCAGAAGAGAATTTACAGTTGCCCTGTTGAAGCCCAGCAGGTTTGAAAGAAAGAATGGCCTGTCCTCAACCACAGAAATTGGGAAGCTGCTTCCAAAATGAAGTTTGCATTTCATCTACCTAGCCAAGAATAAATAGGACAATAAATCTACTTCCAAAACTCTGATTCACACTTAAGCGTGTCAAAAATTTCTGGTAAACTCCAAGAAAATAGCAAGTCTTTTGCAACCACAAAGATCACAGTGAAGAAACTTCCTGCTGCAATACAATATTGCTGATAAGTTATAAAATAAAACGTAACTTTCTGAACCCAATCTTTCCTTCTAAAATTTCAGGAAAAACAATGCTTTCTTCAGTTTATTCACTATTGCCAGGTTTTGTTTGTTTTCCTTTTCCCTGGTATGTGTTATCCTCTCTACCTTTTCTGGCCTCTTAGCCTGAGTTCTTTTTCTCCTTATTCTCTGGCCTCCAAATTTGAGGTGTGTCTGAAGAGTAAGGGCTTAAGTTCCCACCAGAGTCCATATTATCCACATTTGAACCAACTGGAGCAGAGATTTCTGCGAAGTAATCTGAGATCTTCCCCCTTTCTAAAAACCCAGAAACAAGGGTTCTTGGCGTGATAAAGGGTGTCAAGGAGAATTGAGGAAGAATGAATCTTCAGGGGGGAATAAAGTGCCCCACTGTCTAATCTCTCAAAATGATCCTCCCTTGTAGATAAACCCATTAACTCCTTATCTCTCAGGCTTCGATCCAAAAAGAGTAAGTTCTAGTCTCTGCATTAGAGAGGGTGTTGGTGAGGGAAGACCAATGCCCTCTCTAGAGGTATGGCTGGAGGGGATGGAGCTTTCTCTGGCACCCAGTAGGTTTTATAGGAAATCGACACCTTCTACTGCCTCCAGAGCTTTCTGGTGACTAAGCTCTGATGAAGGAAAGCAGTGAAGCGGGATCACTGGACTTTATTGAAAATTACCTCTACAAGTCATGTGCCCTACAATTAGTTCACACTGACTTGAAATTCTCCTTCCTCTCAGAGAGGCAAAAAAAAGAAATTACATATTGCTACAGAATGGGTTATAGAAGCAACCAACAATTTTCTCAACAATCTACAATGAAGTAAAAAAAAATCTATTTCTCAAGAACAGCCTTTTAATTGAATGTTGGAATAGATAGGGCCACTTCCAGTCTTTGCCTTTCTACAAAGAGTAATTAGAACTAATGCTTTTTGTAGGCACATCAGGACTCTGGTTTAGTGTAAAACATTAAACTTCTGTTTAAATGTTATTTCACAACACTAAAAAGAAGCCCCTAGGGTGAGGCTGTGGGTGGAGTTTAACCCAGTCGTTTTCTCCCAGATAATGGATAACTTTGATATAATTTGGTACACAGTGGTCATTGCTGGTGAAACCCTATGGAACCAAAGCTCCATCATCAACCAAATATATAGAAGCTAAACACAGTGCTTGAGGGCAGTACTGCCTGGGATCTTCCAGGCACTGTATTTTATGCTGGCCCAGAAACCATAATCCTCAAAGGGTTCCACACTCATTCTACCATTTGCACCTCAGAAGAACTCTATGAAATAGCCAGAAACATTGCTTTAGTCTGTTTTACAGACAATGAAACTAGGGGCCAGAAAGCTACACAATGTGTACCCGAATGGTTAGTCATAGGGACAGAATTAAATACTAAGTGTTCTATTACCCAAAATTTAATAGTACCTGCTTACATAGGGTTTCCTCTCTTGATAAGTGAGTATAACTACTGTTTAAAGGCTTAATATTCAGTTAATGGGATTAAGTAACCAATGGAGTGGAAAACACAGGCTATGTTTGATCACAGTGTGGAGCATGTGAACATGAGACACCTCGGAGTGAGGGGAGGAGGGGATGAGAGGAAGCCAGCGGAGCTACCAAACATGCTCAGCAACATGCTCCTGAACTGCTCCATGGTTTACACCTCAAACAGCCCCAGTCCATGAGAATTAAAGTGAAAAGAAAATGCAAATTCAGCTGCGCGTTACATCCACAGTAAATGCAAAGACAAATTAAGAATTAAAGACAAATGCAAATTACTCTGCTCATAAAAGAAACCTATACAAAAGACAGGGAATAAAAAGGCTCTGACAGTTATGGATGAATCTCTGAAGAGGCGCACAGCGACCGCATTTCCAAATTCAAGCCTTTTAAAAACTGGTTAGAAGAATGAGAACAGCTGCTGCAAAGAAGGGGGAGAAACTGCGGTTAACAGTAAACCAAGCTGCAGAGTAAAACTGAGAACCGTGTTCTTATTGTCAAGGTGAAGATGAAAAACAACAAAAGGACGAAGCCGAAAGAATTCTTACTCCAGAAACTCTAAGGCAGACTTTAAAAGCTAAGCCTCTGGCAAGCCTTAGGCTTGGGGAGACGGAGAGGAGAGGAGAACAAAAGAAAGAGAGGTAAGGTAAAAGAGGAGGAGAGTATTGCAGGAGAGAGGAAAACCACAGGACATCTTTGCAGGAAAGGGGCCTAGACACCAGGGGTCATTTGTTTACTCAAACAACTGCCAGGCCAGGCAGGTAACAAAATGCCGGCTTGGCTAGAACCAGTGGACCCTGTTAGAAACTGTCCGAAGGCAATCAATTCACCCTTTAAAAAAAGATGCTAGACATTAACACAGAGCATGTCTGCACAGCATCAGCTTATGTCCTTTTATAATTGAGCCTTTTGATGCCTCTCCAAATCTGTGGAACAGTCTAGGTGTGTTTTAACTGAGTCAATGGACCCTTCATTTTATAGATGAAGAAACTGAGACTCTAAATGAGTAAGTGGTTTTCCTGAATTCACTCAATCAGTTAAAAAGAAAATGATCGCTAGAGCCAAGTCTCCACCCCTCAATCCAGGGCTCCTTATTATATATGCTATAATGCTTCCAAAGAAAAAGAAAACAAATGTCTTCACCAAATGTCTTTTCACTTCAGGGAGTAGGAAAAAAAGACTCACAATTGTCTCAGGTGGCATCTATGGGCTTCCCTCCCATGTATATGATGGCCACCTCTGTGCTAGAGTGAAGCACTCAGGCTTTAGGTTTTAGTCAAAACTTAAGGACCTGCAGGGGTCAAGGGAGCAACATAGGGAGCAAAATGGGCTTTTGCCAACTTGGGCCAAACTGAAAAGTATGTGTTCTATAGAAGGAGTGACCTCTATCCAGCTCCAGCCAATCAACCAAGTAGAAATGTGGACAATCCTTTTAGTACATACCATTGCTCAGCAGAGAAGAGAAATCTGCATTTTTATTTGAAACAACCTCATTTTAAGCTGCTACCATAATTTATTTCTAAATGTAATGAGAGCTACATACAACTTTCAGCCGCAAGTCAAAGGTGGCTTAAGCACAGCCAGTTGCCAGCCTCTGATTTTAGCCATGGCAGCCATTTTAAAACAAAGTACAGTGTATTAGATGTAAAACACCCCAATACTGCAGCTATTTAGAAGCTCTCAGTCTAAGAATGTCTACTTTTAAAGGATCAAATATATAAAACCTGCAGGTTAGTCGACACTGGTGCTTCCAATGAGGCCTCAATGTTTATATAGTTACCTATCACAGTTTCTGGAGGTTCATGTTCTCTTTATTCCTGGGTGGCATTAAGCTGTGTCTGCTTTTTTCACCTACCTCCACTTAGTAAGGTTGTCCACAGGGGACTGTGACTTCCTCCTTTCTACAGCTTAGAAAACATTGGCCTGCACGTAGTAACTCCTTCAATCAAGTTCAGGTCTCTAGAAGCTACATGAGCAAGACAATAGAAATTTAATTTGAGTCCAGTCTTGGTAAATGTGCCATTTTTATTTAATAAGACTAAATCAGAAAATAAAAACTCATTTCATTTATTATGACACAGACTGAAAAAATTCCAAAACTTCTAGCCAACAGATATCAACTTGTCTTTTAGGGTTGGTTATTTATTTAATTTAGGGGTGGGGGGAATTTTTTTTCTTTCCTGAAGCTATTAGAAAACTTGGTGAATTATTCAAGAAATAGAATTCAAGTTGCTTATGAGACTGAATTCAAGTTGTTTATGAGATAATCAGCGCCTGAAGAATGATGCCCATACATAAGTTTAGCCCTCAGAGAGGAAATTTAAAACCTGTAGGTCCCTGGCTAGGTAGCTCAGTAGTCAGAGTCATCATGATATACCAAGGTTATGGGTTCGATCCCCAGTCAGGCCACACACAAAAATCAACCAATTAATACATAAATAAGTGGAACAACAAATCAATGTTTCTCTTTCTCTCTCTTTTCTTCTGTCTCTAAAATCAATAGATTTTAAAAGTTAATTGAAATAAATAAAAATAAAACCCATAGGAATGTGTTTTAGCTGAAGGTGCCTTCGTTTCTCCTCCCAAAATCTTAGGCTATGGAAAATAAAAGTGGTAAATGTTATATAAATAGTGTGTGACATTTGCAAAGGTTACAAAGAGTCTCTTTACTCCTTTTCTTCATTTCCCAAGTATTATATTTGAGCAGTGAACCCCAAGTTTTCGGCATTCAGGTACAAGCCTACAGGTCAGATTACTGACAGCACTAAGGTAGATCAGGAAATTTCACCCTGTTTGTTCCTGGGAAGAAAGGAAGGCCTCACCAAGAAGGATTTTGCATAAACATCACCCAAGCAAGGGGTGATGTGGCATTCTGCCAAGGGGTCCTGGTGCTGCTGAACCTGTGCAAAGCAAACTCAGCTTTGTCTTCTGTTTCCATAAGGAACATGGGCACAATGTGGAGGCACTGCTTCACAAAACAGCGCTCCATTCCTTCTATTCGTGCAAGTCTCTGATATTTTCTTTCCTTAATCCTCCTTTTCAAGTAGCTAAACAAAGAGATAGGGTGTTTCTGCTACCAAATCTGTGAAAAACATTCAGTGTCTAGGATATCTGAGTAGTTCAGGTGTTGGGTTTTCCAAGCCATAAACACAGAACTGAACTTGGAGCTGGAAAGCCACCATGAGAGGCCATCTGAGTCCTGCCCTGCCTCCAGGCCAAGCAGAATTTAAACTGAAAAGAAAGCCCTGAAATTTGCTGAGAATAGGCTCTACAGCTCCTCCCTCAGTGACCTATCAGTGCTTCCTCAAACCTTGGGGAGAAAATTCTCCCCATGTCTTATTCAATTAAACTCGCTTTCTACTTTTTTTCCTATAAAGGGACAAATCACCCTGCTATTGTTGATATGAACACTAAACATTCAGAACTGCATTCATATTCAAGCAGGAATGTGGAGTTCTAGGAGGATGCTTGACCAAGATGTAACAAATGTCATAATAAATTGCGTGTGCATCTTTGCTATGAAGTGGTTTTGTGGATTGACTGGAACTCAGAGTCAGTCTCTCCAATAGAAGCAGGGCCTTTGTAAGCCAGGCTTCTTCCCTTACTAACAAACATTTATTTATTTTTTTAAATATATTATTTATTATTTTTAGAGAGAAGGGAAGGGATGGAGAAAGAAAAAGAAAGAAACATCAATCAGTTGCCTCTCACATGCCCCCAACCAGGGATCTGGTGCACAACACAGGCTTGTGCCCTGACCAAGAATTGAACCAGTGACCTTTCAGTTCACAAGCCAGTGCTCAATCCACTGAGCCACACCAACCAGGACTCATAAACATTTACTCGACTCATTTATCCCACACATACCCTCCCACATGACACACACACAGCTCAGGGTTGGTAGGTAGTAGAAATTGAATAGTTGAATATTAATTGATGGATGATTGTGACAGATTGGCCTCATAGGAAATCATCTTGGTTCTTTCTAAGCCCTTGGCTAAACTTAATCTAACATTTCTCTTAACCCTTTCCCTTTCCCTTCTTTGCCCTCCTATCACACAACTCACTGTCCTAGTTTCTAGGCCTCAATCGGGTGATGTTTGGCACTGCACAAAAACCAGCCTTGCCTCACCCTTTATTGTGTCCACTTTGGATTCCCTGAGGTTGAGTGGATACTGTCTGCTGCCCTCATTGCAGGCCCCAGGTCCTGTTTCAACTGTACCCTGAGCTAGGTCTTATACCATGCTTCCTAATCCCTGTAAACCTATGGAGAGATAATCCAGAGCCAACTGCCAGACCTAGCAGTAAAGATGATGGTGGTCAGGCTACTCAGGGTCAAGTGCTATAGGTCCATAGAATTTGAATTGAATGGACAAGGAAAACCACCTTTGTCTATGTAGAGGAAGTGATAGAAATAAGTGTCTTTATTTGGGCAATTTATATTTGGTCATTTAGGATGCAGGCTCCCTAACCTAAGTCTTGCTAATGGAAAGGTAGTCTGGACCCCAGCACCATCAGTCACACCTGAAAGCCTGTTAGAAATGTAGAATCTGGAGCCCCACCTTGAACCTACCGAATCAGGGTCTTCATTTAACAAGATCTCCAGGTGAGTTATATGCATATTAAAGTTTGAGGAGTATTGAGCTACAGCAATGCTTTTCTTAAATATATTTTATTGATTATGCTATTACAGTTGTCCTATTTTCCCACCTTCATTCCCCTCTACCCTGCACACCCTCTCCCACCCACATTCCCCCCCCTTTAGTTCATGTCCATGTGTCATAAGTTCCTTAGCTTCTATATTTCCCATACTATTCTTGCCCTCCCCCTGTCTATTTTCTACCTACCATCTATGCTACTTGTTCTCTGTACCTTTTCCCCCCTCTCCTCCTCCCACTCCCCTGTTGCTAACCCTCCATGTGATCTCCATTTCTGTGGTTCTGTTCCTGTTCTAGTTGTTTGCTTAGTTTGTTTTTGTTTTTGTTTTAGGTGTGGTTGTTAATAATTGTGAATTTGCTGTCATTTTACTACACACATTTTTTATCTTCTTTTTCTTAGATAAATCCCTTTAACATTT